>BMAV01012938.1:368441-391054 GCA_019973955.1 Trichonephila inaurata madagascariensis | reverse complement strand
ATAAAGTTATAGATTATATTCTCTAGGTCAAGGGACCAGACTGGAAAAGGTAATATTAGATATAAGTAATTAGATAACAGGATTATTTAGGATAATTGAGATAGAGAATCTAATTGCGTGATCTGACTTAAATACGTGATTTAATTTGGGCTCGACTCTCACTCTAATTAATAAGTGTCAAATTAGAACTTAAGTATTATAAGTTACTCTTAATAAAAGTTGTATTAAGAATTATGTCTCATCATTTTGATAATCCCACACCTCTAGCTTACGCGGAACCGGCAAGACATGGTCATCACAGGATGGCAATGTCTCAAACCTAGAAGGAATAGCTTCCTGTGTAGGTTTTTAAGATGTATAGTAAGATTTTTCACACATGGAAGTTTATTTTGAAGTAACAGAAAAATGAAACAATTGAAAATAATATAAACTTTTCAATAAGTAAAGTTCGCAACACCATACAAAGGAAAGAATTTTAGGGAATTCTCAACAAGTTCAAAATTATTTTTAACTAAGTTGGCCTGATTACAGTTATGTTGTAACCTTTTATATTTATATATTAAATGTGGGAGAAATTATCGCAAGTTCGACTTGCTTGGTGGTCAGGGTGCGAGGGTCCCGCTTGAGGTTGAGGGCCCTGGTGTATGGTACCGCTTAGCCCATTGGTAGCTACGCCACTGTGTTCACTAGTACTTTCTGTTTCAGTTCTTAATGTAACTACTTGTAGAAATCAAATTCAATTCAGTTGAATGAATTTGTTGATGACTTTTTAAGAAAAAATAAAAAATCTTCCAAATTTTGATAGAATTACATTTTTATGATAGAATTATATTTGTAGTACAAATAAGAATATACGTAAAATAAAATTATTCATTCGGATCTGAACCGAAAACCGTTATTTTTAGCAGAATGGAAACCGGAATAGAAACGATATATTTTTTTTTATAGTTGAACCGGAACAAAAAAAAAAAAATTACGGTTTGAAGCCCTGGCTCTATATGTTTTGAAATCACTTATCCAAGGTATTATTCCAAGGTTTAGAAAAAAAAAATAGTGTACTCTTCTAGATCTACAGTTGATAAGGAATTTGATTTCTTTTAACTAAGCAGTATTTCTCTCTCGATATATGTAGAAGTCTAATTTTTTTTCCAGGAGCTTTTTTCTTATTTTTAAGGTAACATTTTTTCCCCCAGAGTATAATGCGCACTCATGCATTTCGATCTTATTTTCTGTGTTCAAATTGTGCGTTATACGCCGGCTCTTTTACGGTAATTAATTACTTCTATAATTGTTACGGTTATTTTATTTCAGACGTATATGTTTAGTTTGTTGGGTTAACTGACAAATAATAATTTTTTTAAAAAAAATCTTACATTTTCGTATAATATTAGAGTTGTTTCGAAAATTTACAGTACTTTACACTTACAACGCCATTGTGCTCATAAATAATGAAATAAAATGGTAAGAAAGTACAAATACATTTTTTAAAAAGATACCAGAACACACACGTGAATATAAAGATATATATTTCTTTAAAATTAAGCCCATTTCTGGATATTTTAAAATAAACTAGGGACTACTTTATATATATATATTTATTCTAAGAATGGAAATGTTGGAAAAAGAAATTTTTCTTAATGATTCCGTTAAATGTTTTCTGCTACGTATTATGTTTTCTTGATTATCTCTAATTGTAGCTGTAATAAAGTGAATCATTAGTGTGTGAAAATTCTTGTAAGATAGTATGCAAAATCTAAATAAGTTTGTGGAAATTATAATTCAATGGCTAATTTTTATTTTTGCTCGAAAACGTATAATTTTATGTCATATTTTCGTATTAATTTCGAACAGTAAAGGAGGAAACATACTTTAGGAAAGGAGAAAATTTATGTGCTTCGAGTGACACAACACCGATCAGTAAATATTTCTTAAGATGAATCCAAATTCCATTAATGACTATCTTCATTAAACTTGCCTGTTATAAAAACAAACTATTCTCTATAACAAACCACTGATGAAGGGATTCAAGTGGTACTCTATTTCAGGATTTTTGATTTAAACCCTGAATGAAGATTTATATGTGTGAGCATGTTAGAAGAGAAAACCTCTAAAATAATTGTAAACATTGAACGAATAATATGGATGTGATGAGGAAGTTAGAACAGTGAGGTGTTTCTTATACAATAGCCACGAATCACTTTATTTATAGTATTTTACTAAAGATAGAAAATAAAAATTTAAGCATGAGTTTATTTATATAGTTTAGTTTATAATAGCTAAACTTTTGCAATAAATTTAATTCTAAAATTTAAAAGGAAATAGAGTATTAGACGAATTTTTTTAAAAATGTGAATAAATGAGTCTTACACATACATAAAAAACAAATCACTCATTACAAAAATGAAATTAAGCTAATAATTTAAAAGATCACTTGCCTGTACATATTCAATCTGATATAAGAACGCGAATTCATTTACCTTTAAAATGTACATTAATATTACCAATAAATATATATTATAAAAAAAAAATTTCTTTATTTATTATTGACTTTTTTTTTCTTACATAAGGATAAAACTCGAAACATGTAATTCATTTTCAAAGTATTATTAATCACAGTAAATGGATTATTAAAAGCTTATGTAACAGTTTTTTTTTATTTGTAATTAAGTTCCTCATTTACTAAGCGCAAATATATATTTCTTCTACAAAATTAAATCCATTAAAAATATTTTGATTTACGTGAATGAAAAAAAAGAACAAATTGTTATTTTTACAGTGAAAATTTCATACGCAAGGGAATTTAACTATTATATACTCAAGACACAGAAGAAAAAACTTCCTGAAAAACAATCTCCCAAATGGGAACAAAACTTTTATGTTTCAATGAATCACTAGGGCATAGAAAAATGCTGTAACGCCAAACCAGGCAACCCAGAATAATGACGTCATTGCACATCTACCAATGACAAGCAACCTCTTTTCCTTTGACCGTGCCGAAGAGGAATGTCCGAGGTGTGAGGAACTCAAAAAGTGCTCTTTATTTAACGTTATGCCAAAAGTACGTAAACTAACAGCTAAACTTGCAGTTAAGTTTCACACACATTTAATCTACACTTAATTGTGTATGATTAAATGAAATTTTACGGAGGCTTTGCAAGTTCTCAGATTTAAAAATTGATATTTACATTTAATCTGTCAAAGTGGACTTGGCCTTTGGCAGCTGATTATTTTTTAAAAGTCATTTTAAAAAATACTTCTAATTCATATAATGGCTTATATGTTATATCATTGGAAAGGTAATGATTTGGATATTTTAGAAATGTCAAAGACTCAAAATCGATTTTCAAAAAGTTTTTACCCTACTGACTGCTCTTAATTGGTTATAAACGTTCTCTGGACAATGCACGTTCCATGGCTTTCTCGCAACGCAATAGTAGCACGCGATTGAAGACGAAACTTTCAATGACGGTGACATTATCAATAATTTGAGTTTATGAAGACGGACAAGAACCGGATTCTTTGAGAGCGGAAACAATATATGCTGGGATTCAGTTTTCCAACAAATCAGAAAAGCATTTTCTTCCGAAAGGAGTATGAAATTTCAAAAAAAGCTTCGACATGCATATCTGGGTATCATGACATTCATAAGCAACTGACCAACCAACCGTCTTCACAAAAACTTATCAATTGAAGGAAAGTAAATCAACTGAAATTGTATGTTCAAGTGACGAAAGTGATTTTGAACTAAATCATCACAAGAAGATGCGCGCTTTGGATTAGGATGAGTAGCAACGAGTTATATACGAGCATTTTGAAAATTTCTCCATGTATACTGTGATAAAAGAAATGTCGCGTTGATCGGTGTTTGGGGGTTATAGAATAAAGAGATCAGCCATAGCCAATACAATTCTAATTTATTGTCCTTTCACTTACTTTAACAACCCAGAGTAAGAAATGCGCACTCCTTGTTCTCAGTTGTTGAATCTCCAGTCGTTCTAATTCAATTCTAACTTTGACTAAATCGTCAATTAACAATCGGATTATTCAGCAATTAATCGTCGAGTAACTCTCAGCTAATTTCCACTAACTTCGCGTACCTATAAGTTAATGCTTAAATATAACTCTTCATTTACATAAACCGTGCCTTCTTCAAGAAAAAGCTTTCGATAGAACAACATTTAAAAGAAAGCAATTTACCCCAAAAGGATTAGTGAAGGCTCGCGGATTGACACGTTACAGTACGATGAGAAATTAAATGTTTTTAAAATGTTTCCATGTGGAATTTATTTATTTTGTTTGGAAGTACTTTCTCATAAATTTCTTAAATAATTGACACATCTCTTTGTGCGACTTTTTTTATGTGGTTCTATCCACCACATAAGAAAAATTTTTTGTCGCCAAAATTGTTTGTTATATGCAAGTATGTATGCAATTTTCGAATATTTTTTTTTGTGCGATTTCTTGTATGCGGTCCATATCTACCGCACAAAAACAGGTTTAACTGTATTCAATAGAAACGACAGTTCTCGATCATGACCACTGTGTTATCCCGGCTTTATCAAAAATTATTCAACAAGACAGACTGTCTAACTGTATTCAGGACCGATCCTAGCAGGTGTGCAGCACGTGCACCGCACGCGGGCGGCCGAAGCAAGGGGCGGCCGCAGGCAGCCTATAATTCTTTCGAGCAAGAAAATTTTTTTGTGAATTTCTCAAAATAAAATTTATAATAAGTTGAATAAATATGCTGAATTTTAAATAGTTATTGAAAACTCAAAATAATTCTCGATTTCCCAATAGCATAACATAGTTCGAGAAAAATAAGAATGGATTTCAAATTCTGAGGAACATTCCTTCTCATCAGGGGTGTAGCCTACCTTATCAGGCCAGTATCAATAATGATACGCCCCCCCCCCCTAGATACAGGGGTCTGGACGTATGTAAGCAAAAAGTCGTAAAAGGTTATTAATGGTCATATTAAGAGTTCATTTCTACGTTTATAAAATAGTATGCCACTGGATTCAAACGATATAAATTTTCCGTGTGAATTCTGAATATCAGGACCCACTATAAAAAAGTTTATAAGCTGGTAAAGTAACTCAAAATAATGAGAAAAATGGGAGTGGTATGTGGTCAGAAAGCAGGAAAATCTTCTCATTCAAAGCGGTTCGACAAAAAGATCTTTTGAAGTGAAATACAGATACTACTTGGGATGGGTAAAATCCATTCAGAATGTTATTACGGAATGTTATTCAGAATGTTATCAGATACACGAATGTTTGGCAGTTGGAATTTTTCTCAGAAGTGGTCCAGTGAAAGAGAATATTAGATTTTATTTATCCCGGTTCTCTTTTATTTCTTAAACAACCAAAAGACCGTATGTGCATTCAGTCAGCAAGGGATCTGCTTCCTGTTCCGAGAAAGTTCTGGCCCATAAGCGCCAGAAATCTTCTGTAACCCTCCAAGTCTATAGTTAATTATTTTTTAACGAGTATTCATAAGTTCTCAACGCTGGAACAATGGGGAAAAGGGGGAGGGGGCGTTAAGGAAGAATTTCGAAATATCGGGCAAAAGTGATGAAAAGCACGATCAAGATTTATGACATCCTTAAGGACGAATGAAAAGAATGGGGCAGAATGACCCTTAGAGAAAAAAGACCCCTTTTCGAAGAAAACTGAGGAAATTTTGCATCAATTTGACTTAAGAGCTAATTTCTTTTAGACAAGACAAAAACCGGAACAACAAAAACGGTTAAGCAACAAAGGTAACTATATTTTCACTTTCAAAATTCTCTTTTCGATTTTTAAGATTTAATGCCCAGGTATTTTAATCATTGCGCAAGATAAAGTGAAAAAAAAAATACTTTGTTGCATTTGTGCAATAACTATTTTATTTATTTTTATTTATATAAATATAAATAAATATCATCAGTTTCTTATTAGAATACTTTCATGTTGATTAACATATTTAAGTGTATGTTTTCGTAGCTTGAATGTATCGTAATCTTAAAACATTTTCAATTGGCATTGTTATTCAAATGAAAGAATATTATTTGCCTTTCGTATAAAAATAATTCCTTTAGTCACTTAAGAAAAACAGTGGTAGTTCATTTAAAATACAAAACACTAATGAGCCTTTGAGTATACTATTCATTAATTATTTGCCATACTTAAAAGGATCCTAACAATAGCTCGAAATTGAAATAAAACATAGTTATATTTATTTTGATGATTTTGCTTGTAATCATAACTATTACGATAATTTTGTTTAGTAATAAATAAAATAATCTATAATTTCTAAATATTTAATTTAAATTGCTTCAAACTGTGAAAAGAATTTTCAAAAGAAATAAAGTATGTTAAGTTTACTTAAAGATACACACACATTTTTTGTTCTTTTTATTGAGATAGCATGAGAAACAAACACACACAGAATTTTTCTAATATACTGTAAGACTGCTAAGAGAACCATTTTTTTTTTTTCTAAGATTGAATTTGAAAAGCACAAATTCTTTTTTCTTTTTGTATTTATTGCTTTTTTAAGAGTGATTTGCACGATACCTTCTTGATTAAGATCTTTTGCACAAGGAGAATTTGAAAGAATATTTAATGCAAACTAATAATTATGTGTGTATAATTACTAATAAAAATACATAAAAATTGTACAATTTCTTTAAAATATTGTATAGCATTCTGTATGCTAATAAAGTTAATCAAAATTCATCTATAACAATCTATAGCAATATTTAAAATCTTTAAAAAAAGCAACAATAAGAATATCAGAACTATGGCAGAAATTTCTTATAAAAAAGCATTTAATGAAAGGTTTATTTTTACATAACAATAATAAATGTTGAAAAATATAGGTAATATTTTTTAGTTGCTCCTAAAACTATTTAATTCAAGTGATAGCAAAATGCATTACAGAAATAAAAATTTGATGAACACAATTTATAAAGTAGATAAGAGTGTGAGATTTCTCTCTCTCTCAAACAAAAAACAGAAATGCGAAAAGTTATTCAATAAGTAGTAAGGTTGTATAATCTTGAGTATTTTTAATGTATAAACAAGATACAAATTTATTTAAAAAATTTTAGATTTCTTTTGTGATATTGTGGTCTTTGTCAAAAAGTTTTGAGTTATCTTAGAAATTTCAAACTATTCTAGAAAAAAAAATGTTTTATTGTTCTGTTTAGTCTCAAAAAGTATTAAGATATTTGAAAAAACAAACAATTATAATAATAATATTAACGTTTTATCAACTTATATTCAGAAACTTTAAAAGGAAACTACAAATTCAGAATACTGTGATTGTGTTCCTAGTCTTTTTTAAAAAAAACACCTTAGAATTTTTGAAAGCTTACTCTTTTGATGAAGATATTTTAATAATTTTGAGTAATCTGGAAGCCAAGCTACGTTTTGTTCTCGAAATGAAACTAATATGTTTAAACAAACAATTAATTAAACAAAATATGTTTATATTAAATCAGAAATATTTCATAATTCAGTCAGAAAAAATTTGAAAAAAAAAAGATGAAATGTAATTTTTTGAGTGTTTGGAAAAAAATTAAAAAAAATTAAAATTATTATTTTAATTTTCTAAATATTTGATGGAAAAAATTTACAATTTGCAATAATAAATAGAAAACTTTAAAAAGCATTCACAGAAATTCCTTCCACACTGCTAAAGAGAAATAAATTATAAGACTTGGAATCGGAAATCATCCCTCGGAAAGACCCGAGGCTTTGGGCAAACATCGAAGTTGCAAAAGAAATGGTCTCGACTTTCCCTAATGTAGAGATACTTTTAAAATTTTTTTTAACTATACCTATATAGAATGCATCAGGTCAGAGATCTTCCTGTGTTTTAACCCGGCACTTCCCGCACAGGCTATGTCATACCCACCGTCTACCTTTTTTCAAAGCTCCTTGTAACCCTTTTTCGAAAAATTGATAGTTTGTCGTGTAGCTGACTTTAAGGTCATATCCTTTGAGGGGCCTTCGGGTATGTCATACCTTGCGCGTGAGTCGCCGTTACAGTTCTGAATGCATGAGCACGTTTTAACTATGGCGTATTATTGTAGTTATGATGAAGAAATGTGATATTTAAGTAATTTAATAGATACAGTATTTAACAGATATAGTACAACAGTATTTTCGGATGAAGAAATTCTGTTCGTGATTATGATGAGGAAGAATCAAATGATGAAGAGTATAACAGCAAGTATGATTCCTCCACTGAAATCGATCCAGATTTAGAAGAGGGAGACACAAAAATAAATGTTTTATATGTATAGACACATAAAAATTTGGGAAGAACATGACTTTAAAGGAGACAACTGGTAGACATCCACTTTCAGATGAATTTTTGAAAAGAAAAAAAAAACAACCTATTGCTGGAACAATAAAAGAAAATAAAAAAAGAAATTCCAAAATAAGATACAGACGGTATACAGCTCTTCAATGAAATAACTTCATTCAAAGATATTTTTCCTGTTAAAAAACAGCCAACTGAGATAATGGAAATTATAGTGAAAAATGATCTTATTCCCTGTTTTCCCAATTTCGCTCTAGCATTAAGAATTTTTTTAACCTAATCTGTTTCTGTAGCTTCCGATGAAAATTAAAAATCATTAAAAATTACTTGAGAAATAATATCACACAAGAAAGGCTTTCAGATTTGGCCAGTCTCAATTGAATCCGAAATCTCGGAAAAAACTGATTTAACCGAAACGATTAACAAATTTGCTTCTCAGAAAACGAGAAAAGTTATTTTATAGTTACAGTAAAATCTGGCGTATAGCGCGTGTCCCTACACATATTCGCCGTATAACACGCATACCTTTTTTTACGAAGAAACCTGAAATGCATGTGTGCAATGATCTTGTGTTTTGAAGTCCTTTATTTGAATATTATTCCAAGACTTAGTAAAAAATATAGTGTACTTTCAGAATTACAACCCTTTAAATTCATAAGGAATGTTATTTCTTTCACAGGAACAGTATTTTGATATATGTAAAAGTCTGATCTTTTTCTATGCTCATCTTTTTGTATTTTTAAAGTTCTTATTTTTATACCCAGCGTATAACGCGCAACCGTAAATTTCGATCTTATTTTTTGAGTTAAAAGTGCGCGTTATACACCGGATTTTACAGTTTAGTTTATTAACTTAGTCTCAGTAGAAGGACTGATTTACATACTTTTCGTTTCCCGAGATTTGTGCCTTAGTATTTATTTTTATTAGGTTGTATTTTTAGAGTATATTCTGTTGTTTTGCATTTATAATTATAAAATGTTTATTTTTATTTTAAAGGTTATATTTGTATTAGTTTATTATTTTGTTAAAGCATTTTGTTGCTATTATAACTCATTACCTGGGCAAAAAATGAAGTGTTCTGCATTTAAAATTTTATTTGAGTTATTATTGTGTTTTACTTTTTATTCTTATATAAGTAGATGATTTTTTAACGTCAACGTTAAGTATTAGTCAAAATATGAAAAGTTCTCTATGGGGGCGGCACATTAGGTGTTTGCACGAGGGCGGCCGATACCCTAGGATCGGCCCTGACTGTATTATATATACGAGTCAGAATTTTTTTGTAGACTTCGATGCCAATCAAATTTTTTTGGGAAAAAACTAAAATATTTTTGTTTTTGCAAGCTGATGAAATTGCAATGTTTTGGATAAAATTTCAACAAAAAAATTGTACTTTGACGTAAAACTCATCTGAAATAAAGTACATCGTTGAAGACGTTGGTAAAGTTGGTTTTAATTATTACAATCGCAAAATAATCGTAAAAAAATTAAGAGGGTACATGGACTTAATGAAATTATGCTAATATTTTTTCCGATAACTTACGTAAAACAAAACATCCATAATGTAAAGTGTAGCAGAAAACAGAAAAGCAAAACTTCATATACAAATCAACGTTCATGTTGTCAAACACAAGAAAAAATATTACAAAAATCGTGATTTCGTAGAAGTTTTTCGTTGCCCCAGGGGTGAAATTAAACCCTGCGGCTATTTGGCTGGATAATATCACGACAACGTGATCTACAGGGGTCCATAGCTTGGCATACTACAGGGAGACTGGAATCCGGGCAAACACAAAGAACTGTAACGTACATGGTTGGAGTGTGGCATAGGATACATAGGATTCCACTCAATCGAGCAAAAATAAAGGGCTTTTTCGGGGGGAGGGGAGTCCGGACTTGTGAGGACTGCCAGAATCTGCTCCAAGAAACATAGCATATTCGACTTCGCCAGGACCAGGTTTTACCCACGTTCCACATCAGTAACTAATTTATATTTTTAAAGGCTCTTCGAGACAGAAAAGCCAATTCAAAGAGTTTCTTTTGGCAACAGGACGAAGAGTCTCAATCTAAACAATCCGAAATAGGCTTTTCGTGTGCACGTAGGTCAATGGTGTATAATCCGTTGGCAGCAAGACACCGTGTGGCCCGAACAAAATTGACTACTAAACAGATTGGATGCAAGAGATTCAAATGCTGTTTACGGACTAATCCAGATTTAGTTTAGAGTGCGACACCAGACGTGTTTTGGTATGGCGAGAAAGGGACACTCAAAATATAACCCTATATTCATTTAGTAAAGATCACATTTCAGACCAAGTGGTTTGATGGTATGGGCTGGAATCGAAATAGGTGGACGTACTGACCTGCATATCATTCGGAATGGCAATTTGACGGCTTAAAGATATGCAGACTAGGTTCTGAGACCCCGTGTCGTACCTTACGCTGCAAGCATTGGCGATTTCCTTCTTTTGATGCAGGATAATACCAGACCTCATACAGCTCGTCTTGTTGAGAATTTTCTTGAAGCGAAAACAATACAGCGTATGAAGTAGTCAGCATGTTCTCCTGATTTTAATCCGCTAGAGTATGTTTGGGACACCCTCAGGCGACGTGTTGCTGTAAGGCCAAGTATTCCTGTTACTGTACAAAACTTGAAGATTGCACTTCATCACACACACAAGGGATTCTCCAAAGTCTCAATAACCTCATCCCATCCATGTTAAATAGCAGTTCGGGGACCACAAATATTAAATGATACAGGATATTCACAGTTTTTGGAGTTTGCACCTTAAGAATCGATTTTCATATAAAGCCTACGATATGGAAAAATTATGAAGAGTGAAATTTTTACAAGCGTTAACAAAATTGAGTTACGCTGTGTTCTGCGCATACGCCAAGTGGCTATCGGAAGGAATGTGGCTACTTTTTCTTTTTTTTTAAAATTACGATCACATACCTTTCCTACCAAAAAATAATTACAGAATTGGAAATATTGCTTATTTCGCCACGATATGGTATAATTTTTTTGCAAAATTTCGTTATTTTGCATTTTTAACGATTTTTTCTCAAAATGAGCCATTGACGAGTTTTTCAATCACTCTGTATGAATTTCTTACCACCATAATGTATCGAAATTCTGTACTAGAAAAGTTAGTTCACACTTTGTTCTTTTCGAATCAGTGATTTAAGATGTGAAATACCAAAAACTTTTGTGCGATTTTTCAAAAAATACTCAAAACTTTAACTAAACATTGAATAATTTCGTTATTTACAAACATAATAGCACGAAACATTTTTTTTCCAAGTGTTAAACGTTGTTATTCAAGTTTTGTTTCAAGATTGAAAAAAATGCTTAAAATTTACGGATTTTTTTTTTTTAAGAGAAGTGTTTTTCATCTAAAATTTTTCTTAGAAGAAATCATTTAAGTAGTTTTTTTCTTATATTTTTTGTTTAAAAATTACCATTATTTGTTATCTATGAGGGGAGTTTGGAGATAATATTTTAAAAATCAAGCCCTCAAAAAAATTAAAACTTAAAAATAAATTCGCAAACTACGTTTACTAGCTTTTCTCTTTAGCTTAATTAGTGTCAAAAACCGGTTTTCGCGCCAAGCGACACTTCATTCCTTAGCTCTTTTGACAAAGTTGACTAAAGTAAAATTTTACGCTATATATTTAATATTGTTTTCTTAATTTGTATTTTGTTTCTGGTAGAGCACTGGGGATGACTAGGTATGAAACAGCATTGATGCTATGTTTTCATGATTCGTGAATCGCGTATCTACCGACGCTCACGTATCATACTTTAGTTACCACAAGTCTCTAGTCCCAGTGGTTAATAATGGCGAGAGAATGTAATCCTCAGTGATATTAACCCAGTGCTTCTCAAACTTAATATTTGCGTCCCAATTTTCAATCATTTTCATCACTCCCCCTCCCTTCCATTCAATAACAATGTATTCGAGTACAGTAATAATAGACTTTTAGGCTAAAACTACAATATGACCTTTATTATAACCCGTACAAATTATCTAGATAACTGCTAAATTGTTTATGTGTTACTTTTTAAGCAACAGATATAAGTTACTTTCAAGTAATAGGATAGATATCGCACTACTTTTAATTTTTAAATTGTAACAGATTGCAATAAATATGCATCATTTTATTATGTCAGAATGCATTTTGTTTTACAACCCTTCAGCAAATAATTTTTTTTAAAGGGAGGAGTAAAGGAGGTTTACTTAAGTAAACTCCAGTCGTGCGAGCCGACAGTTTTTACCTTTTATATAGAACCAAATTGTTGCCCTGAAGCATCATTTCATGTTCTTTATACCACTCCAAGGAATTAAAGTTCCCACATGATTGCTTATGCTTCGGGTAACGTTCTCATGGGACCTTGGTTGTAGAACAAACCATGAAAGCAAAGAAATATCCGAGCATAGTTGTGGACCGGAGTTGCACCCTTACATGGCGCCCAACTGGAAATTTAAACTTCCTGTAGGGTAACACCCTATGTCACAAGACTAATTCTGTTAGAGCTGTTCCAAGAGCATAATCATGAATTCCAATTAATGTTCTAGACACCCAACTTGCTGGATCTTTGAGAACATTTGGGCTTTCATAGAAAGACAGTGCAGCGATCAAATGCATCAATGTCGAAATATCTCTACTTTGCGTGACCGTTGCTTAGGCATTGGATACAACCCATATCAAAATCATGTGGCATCCATGCCAAGGCGAGTTGCAGCTGTTTTGCAGGCCAAATGGGGTACAACGCGTTATTGAGTAGGCGTTCATGTCTCGGCCCTTCAGTGTATAAGGTTATTACATTGATGAACAGTAATGTGGAGAAATAATCTACAACTAGAGTAGTAAATAGAGCCATATGATAAATACTTAAAGCTTCTTGGGAGGTTATATGAAATTCTATCGATGGACTATAAGATATTGGCAATGAATTATAATACGACTCCAAGACGGGTATTCAGTCAATGTTGAATTAAAATCCCATTTCAAATGACAGATTTTGTCTTTAATATTAAATTATATCGATTGACACGAACAGAAATTTCGTAAAAGTATTAAAGATTTGTTTTCGAATTTATAGGACGAAATTTATTGGTTACTGCGTTAATATGCAGCATGAATTAAATCACTTAAATTATTAATAAAATATTAAAAACAATAGAAAATACAAACAAGTTATTTGTGAAAAATGAGGATCAGAATTATTCGACTCTGTTTTCAGGAATTAGATTTTGTTAATTATTTTTTTTTTATAGTTAAATGATAGAGTAGCTCTTTTGGTCCATAGAAATAAATTTAAACCAAGTTTGCAATTGGGGTGGGGTTAAAACATCTTACTACTAATCCGTTGAAACACTTAGTTCAGATGACGAGTTCCTTAGAAAAAACTAAAATCGAAAGGGGAATAATTTTCAACACGAGTCCTTTCATTTCTCAATAGCCATGTGTTCAACAGAAAACATGAGAAAGCTCATTAACGCAGACATTTCAAATTCAATCAATATGAAAAACACCGTTCATGAAAAGGTTGAGACATAAAACATGAAACGGGCGCTAATACGCCTCCCTTTTTCAATTTCTAAGCTTGATCCCATCTTATTTGATAGCAGATCGCGATTTAGAACCGTTCAGTTAACGGCAGCAAAGATAATTCGCGCTAAAGAGGAATAGGCCACAGTGTAGAAATATTGGAAGAGAGAGAGAAATAATCTGACAAGTCTTAAAAATCTTTATTGTCACGAATAAAATATCGCGAATATACACATTTAAAAACACACACACAAACCTTTTGTAAAAATAACATTAAGTGGCCTAAATATTGATTTCACACACTAATTCTTCTTGCATTTATCCAATATTAATTAGACAGCAGGATTTAGTCATATTTACATAACATGCGATTCTTTTCTCTAAATTAGATTGCTCAGCTTTATACGGGAAACAATCAAAATGCCGTTAATTTCTATTTGAAAAAGGAATGGAAAATAGAATACATTAGATGTTTCTATTTTAACATTCACTTCTGAGCATTAATGTTTAGTTGCCTTAGTACGATTTTGTATATGACTATCACAAAATGACTTATATTACACAAGTCTAATAAAACGTTATTGCACATTGAGATTTCTGTTCGAGAGTGTAAAATCTCGTTTTAAACATTTTGTACCTTTCACCTGGGATGAGTAGTTTTCTAAGCACTCTTTGAGAAACAAACCAGTTATGCTTCAGATTAATTATGCAAGTTCAGTTTTAGTCAACATCTTTAAAAACCGGCAAAGTTGGAACGTTTGAGCTCTATTTGAATTGGTCATAACTGGCTGTGCCTTCGCCGAGAGATTTCAGATTCTTCTCTATAACTTGCCAGACTATTCTTAGAACCATATATCTGCATTCTTAAATTTCGGCCTCCAGTTTCTTCGTCCGAACTGCCATCAAATGCTTTGTTCCCGAAACCTGGATTCACACCACCATTTTGTTTGGTAAAGATCTTATCAACACGCCTTGCGTCGCCATTTTTGGGTCTGTTGTTAAAGTCGTTTTTAGCTCCGAGAGTCTCCATTCGACTGCTGCCACCCAAAACGTTGTTACGGCGAAGTTCCAAGGCCCGAATTGTTTCACGACTACGACCGATGCGGTTCAAGCCATTCAAGACAGGAGTAGCTGAAAAAGATTTTTATTCAAATAATTATTTGCATTGACTGCCAGTGTATTTATTGAAATCAATTTTATATCCAATTAAAACAAATCATTTAGTAAATATTTGGTGCTAGTTTGATAGACGAGTGCTACGCGTTCAAGATACGCGATAATATTACAATATGGTTACCTTTATATTTTTATCGTATGATGATATGGTTGTCACGGGGGATGGCGTATATATTATCGTTAATTTTTGTTTCTTTACCGTGGTAACCCTATTAATTTCCTATTATTTTAATTCTCTATTTCTTTAAAAATTTCATTGCAATCATTCTTCAAAAGCCAGTCGCCTTTTATACTATTTTCGAATATGGATATTTCTAATATAATTGGTGAGTTCTAGGATATACACAGAATGAGGGCTGTGCTTTTAATTATTGCTGTAAATCATTAACTTTATTTTACCGCTGATAATATTCCAAAAACTGAGTTACTTTAATGAACTAGGAACGTTTAAAAATGTACGATTTAAATTATACATTTTTAAATATTCCTTGTTCATTCAAGGAACTCGCAGTTTTTGGAATATCGTAAGTTATCAGCCCATAATAATTAATATACATTAAAATTAATAATGAATATCATGTGATTATTTCATTTATAATATACAAAGTGTGTGTACACAATTATATATAATTACATATTATTTATAATATTTTTGTATTATATTAGGATAATTCTATATAATAATTACCATTAAATTATATGTAATTACTTTTGTATTATATGAATATTATGCATAATAATTAACTTGTATAATTATTGTATACTACATAATATTATTTCTATTGATATTCATTATTGATTTTGGCTTTTTTCAATCTGTTGATTTGAAATGTATTTCATTATACTTTCGAACAGTTTTCCTTGACTACTGGGCCGCCCTTTTGGATTCCATATCACTTCGTCCATCAAAAACGGGAACACTCGCATCCAAATTGTTAGTAACTCATGCATTTTCGATTCATGAAAGGAGGTCATTTTTCCCACAGAAGATTAAGCATTCTTTTTTTTCTCATGAAAGCTACATGATTACTTTGTGTATTCCATTCCGAGATCAAAATTATTTCGTTTGATTTAGAAGACAATCGATTCAGTCAATAAATAATACTTAACATTATCTTTAAGAGGTCTGAGGGGTGTTAACTTTTTCTATAGAGGGCTGAAAATATAAACAATATTCAAATATACAACTCTTTGAAATTAAAATTAAATAAATCTAGTCTTTTACACATTTATAAGGGAATGGGGCTTCAGAAAAGTATAAAATGTTTAAAATATAACCATAATTTTAAAAATTATAAGCATATGAAAAGAAACATTTCTATAAGAAATATTAAGTTTTACGTTGCGCATGCTATTTTCTAAAACAGTAGCTTTAATTACTAGCAATAAGTTGATTTATAAAGTTAAATGTATCCTTATTACACTGTAGTAATTTCATATTAGAATAAAATTATATTTTTTAGAAAATAAGAAAATTACATTTTCAAATTTTTAAAAAATTTCGAAATTTTACAAATATTTTGAAATATACAAAAAATAATATTCTTAAATGTGATCTAGGGTTTAAAGAGTACGATACATTTTATAATTCTGTAAAGTTTTACACATCAGAGGCCACTATTTTAGAAAATAGCATGCGCAACGCAAAAATTTAATATATTTATTACATATTTTCATATGCTTATAATTTTTTAAATTATGATTATATTAAACATTTTGTACTTTTTTGAAGCCATAATCATTTGTAAATAATGTGTAAAAGATTCGAATTATTTAGTTTAAATTTAAAAGAATTATACCCGTTTGAAAAATTTTTATATTCCCCCCCCTTGAGACAAAGTTAACACTCTTGAGACTTCATATAAGTATAATCTTGTAGTGAATCACAACTTTTAAGTTTTAAAAGACTACTTAAATTTTTTTTAGTATCCATTTCAAAACATACCTATATTACCGTGCTCAGCATCGTGCAAATTAATGTTCATGAAACGCTTCCTGAAGGCTACGTCAAGGGTCCCAATCCTATTTCTTTGATTTTTTCTTTTCTCAAGATTTTGAATAGTTTTTCTTCGAGCTAATCTATCCCCATACACAGATTCTTCGCTTTTTTCGTCGTCATCTATACCTCGAAGCCTCTGAAGCTGGCGAGCAATTTGAACAGCATTTTTATCAATGAATGCATCGTCGCTGATATCATCGACTTTTTGGTTGAAGCAAGATATCTCGATAGAAGCCATTATATGAGATAAAGTACCAAATCGATGAAAGAGCATAGCTACAAACTGGATGACGAGGATTAGGGCAAAAAAGACAGCAAAAACCAGCCCAATGGGTTCTAGCTCTAAGTATTCTTTGTCTATACGAACTTCACTGGTCTCGGGATTGTAAGTTATATTAGTCCTAACTCCGAGGGGCCAGTCTAAATGCAGAGTGTCTTTGTTCAGTTGAAGCAAAAACACTATTAAAATAAATAAAGCGTTAAACATGAAGAAAGCAAAAACCACTTTGTTTCTCAATTCTTTCAACTCTGAAGCCACTCTAGCTTGATGCTCTTTATTTTGCTCAATAGGATACAAATATTTGTCAATCAAATCTTTCCAGAATGAAATTTCAGCTTCTGGTAAATATTCGACTTCTCCCCGCTTGAGTTCTTTATCCTCTATCCAATAAGGATTTATCAGATCATCTCGTTCTTGTTTAGGTTCTACAAAGAAATAAATAGTTTAGAATATCATTTCGAATATATATATTTATATATACACTAAAAATAGAGACAAGTCTTTGTTTTACCTAATCCTTCACTCGAAGGAGCCTCGGATCCCGAATCGAATTCGGCCTCTTCCTCATTTTCGTTCACTACGGAAAGCCCATTTTCTGATCGGACGCGAATTGAGCCCTTGCCCCCAATCGATGTTTTCCGACTCCGGAAAGGAATAGCGTGAGATAACTCCAGCTGTCTCTCTAAAGAAGAAATCTTCCGATTCATTTGCTCCAATTGGTCTCCAATTTTCATCAAGTGAATTTTGTCTTCGTTCGATTTGGGATAAGTACAGAGCATGCACGTAAATAAATTGGCCAAGCTGAGCGTAATGCTGCCTTCTTCGTTGTCTTTACCTCCAAGTCCAAGAAAGGAGAGCAAATCTGGATTTCGTTTCTTTTTCAACAACTCTTCTTGTTCTTTCCTCTCTTCTTCGATCTCTTTTTTAGTCTTTTTTGTTTGAACTTCACGTGTACCCCATGTGACCACATTGAGATTCACCAGAGAATATATTATAAGCAGTAGATACATAGATGGAATACTGAGGAAATAAAGCAATCCCGGAATGATGCACCAAAACTCTTGCGGATGAAGGAGAGCGGCTATAAAGAAACTCCCCGATAATGCTATCAAGAATATTGAAGACGGGGAGCCCACACCATCTTCAGTGAGTTGAATCGATGTTCCCACAAGAACAGCCATCATCAGCAAAGCGTAAGCAGCACTCATCACCTGAGCAACCATTATCTAAAAAACGATTATATTAGTGGCACTAAGAAATCATGAGCATAACGTCATTCGAATTGGACATTCCCAAGAAACTGCCATATTTATTCGAATCCAAGCCGCATCGCAAAGTCGAGGAATTTTGTTTGCGAAAAATGGTTTATAGAAATCTAATTTTACGAAATTAAAATTAGGAATGAGAACAAATAAGTGATTTTACCAGTATTAAACTTTTAAATACATACATTAACTTTTAGTTGCTCTTATTGTCCCATCCAACGAATATCATTTCCTTCGATTCTAAGCCTCACCCGATTTTCAGTAGGACTAACATTGGAAAAAATAGGCGCGGCTTAGATTCGAGTCAATACGGTATATTTTCAAACAGGCGTTTATATTTCATTGTAATATTGTAACTGCGATTATCCTCGCACCAATGAAATAGCAAGATGGAGGGAAGATATATTCTCCTTTGATAAAATGCAAATTACATACAAACTATTCTAATTAATCTAAAAAATTGCAAAATGAAAGTTTCTTTAAGACAACTCCAAGATAAACTATAGACAGGGCTGATCCTAGCAGGTGTGCAGCGCGTGCACCGCACGTGGGAGCGCCGAAACAAGGGGGCGGCCGCAGGCCGCCTATAATTCTTTCGATCAAGCAAAATTTTTTGTGAATTTCTCAAAGTAAAATTTATAATAAGTTGAATAAATATTTTGATTTTTCAATAACTATTTAAAATTCAGCATAAGTCCAGATTTCCCGATAGCATAACATAGTTCGAGAAAAATAAGAATGGATTTCGAATTCTGAGGAACATTCCTTCTCATCAGGGGTGTATCCTGCCTTATCAGGGGGCCAGTATCAATGATACAGCCCACCCTAGCTACAGGGGCCCCCCCGAACGTGTGTAAGCAAAAAAATCGTAAAATGTTATTAATGGTCATATTAAGTTCCTTTCTACGTTTATAAAATAGTATGTCACTGCCTTCAAACGATATAAATTTTCCATGTGAATTTTGAATATCAGGACCCAATATAAGTTTAAAAGCTGGTAAAATTACTCAAAATAATGAGAAAACAAGGAATGGTATGTGGTCAGAAAGCAGGAAAAACTTCTCATTCAAAGCGGTTCGACAAAACATCGTTTGAAGTAAAATACAGATAACACTCGGGATGGAAAAAATACATTCAGAAAATTATTTGCTTGTAAATGAAAATAGCCCCTTCATCTGTTGATTGATTGACTGTGATAAATGTCGAACTAAGGAGCTACACGAAGGCTTGGCAGTTGGAATTTTTTTCAGAAGTGGTCCAGTGAAAGAGAATATTAGATTTTATTTACACCGGTTCTCTTATTTCTGTAACAACCAAAAGACCGAATGTGCATTCAGTCAGCAAAGGATCTGCTTCCCGTTCCGAGAAAGATCTGGCCCGTAAGCGCCAGAAGTCTTCTGTCACCCTCCAAGTCTATAGTTAATTATTTTTTAACGAGTATTTATGAGTTCCCAACGCTGGTCCTATGGGGGAAGGGGAGGGCCTTTAAGGAAGAATTTCGACACATCGGACAAAAGTGATGAAAAGCACGATCAAGATTTATGACATGCTTAGGGACGAATGAAAAGAATGGGGCAGAATAACCCTCAGAAAAAGACCCCTTTTCGAAGGAAACTGAGGAAATTTTGCGTCAATTTTACTTCCGAATTAATTTCTTTTAGACAAGACAAAAATCAAAACAAAAACGGTTAAACAAAAAGGTAACTACATTTTCACTTTCAAAATTCTCTTTTCGATTTTTAAGATTTAATGCCCAGGTATTTTAATCAATGCGTAAGTAAAAAAAATATTTTGTTGCCTTTGTGCTATAACTATTTTATTTATATAAATAACTCATCAGTTTCTTAAAATACTTTCATGTTGATTAACATATTTAAGTGCACGTTTTCATAGCTTGAATGTACCGTAATCTTCTTTAAGCACTTTCAATCGGCATTGTTATTCAAATGAAAGAATATTATTTGCCTCTCGTATAAAAATAATTCCTTTAGTCACTTATGGAAAACGGTAGTAGTTCATTTAAAATACAAAACACTAATGAGCCTTTGAGTACATTCATTACTTATTTACCATGCTTAAAAGGATCCTAACAATAGCTCAAAATTGAAAGAAAACAGTTATATTTATTTTGATGATTTTGTTTGTATCATAACGTATTACGATAATTTTGTTTAGTAATAAATGAAACAATCTATAATTTCTAAATATTTAATTTAAATTGCTTCAAACTGTGAAAAGAATTTTCAAAAGAAATAAAGTATGTTAAGTTTGCTTAAAGATACATACACATTTTTTGTTCTTTTTATTGTGGTAACAAGTGAAATAAACACATATAATTTTTCTAATATACTCCAAGACTGCTAAGAGAACCATTATTTTGTAAGATTGAATTTGAAAAGCACAAATTCTTTTTTTCTTTTGTATTTGTTGCTATTTTAAGAGTGATTTGCACGATACCTTCTTGATTAAGATCTTTTGCACAAGGAGAATTTGAAAGAATATTTAATGCAAACTAATAATTATGTGTGTATAATTACTAATAAAAATACATAAAAATTGTACAATTTCTTTAAAATATTGTATAGCATTCTGTATGCTAATAAAGTTAATCAAAATTCATCTATAACAATCTATAGCAATATTTAAAATCTTTAAAAAAAGCAACAATAAGAATATCAGAACTATGGCAGAAATTTCTTATAAAAAAGCATTTAATGAAAGGTTTATTTTTACATAACAATAATAAATGTTGAAAAATATAGGTAATATTTTTTAGTTGCTCCTAAAACTATTTAATTCAAGTGATAGCAAAATGCATTACAGAAATAAAAATTTGATGAACACAATTTATAAAGTAGATAAGAGTGTGAGATTTCTCTCTCTCTCAAACAAAAAACAGAAATGCGAAAAGTTATTCAATAAGTAGTAAGGTTGTATAATCTTGAGTATTTTTAATGTATAAACAAGATACAAATTTATTTAAAAAATTTTAGATTTCTTTTGTGATATTGTGGTCTTTGTCAAAAAGTTTTGAGTTATCTTAGAAATTTCAAACTATTCTAGAAAAAAAAATGTTTTATTGTTCTGTTTAGTCTCAAAAAGTATTAAGATATTTGAAAAAACAAACAATTATAATAATAATATTAACGTTTTATCAACTTATATTCAGAAACTTTAAAAGGAAACTACAAATTCAGAATACTGTGATTGTGTTCCTAGTCTTTTTTAAAAAAAACACCTTAGAATTTTTGAAAGCTTACTCTTTTGATGAAGATATTTTAATAATTTTGAGTAATCTGGAAGCCAAGCTACGTTTTGTTCTCGAAATGAAACTAATATGTTTAAACAAACAATTAATTAAACAAAATATGTTTATATTAAATCAGAAATATTTCATAATTCAGTCAGAAAAAATTTGAAAAAAAAAAGATGAAATGTAATTTTTTGAGTGTTTGGAAAAAAATTAAAAAAAATTAAAATTATTATTTTAATTTTCTAAATATTTGATGGAAAAAATTTACAATTTGCAATAATAAATAGAAAACTTTAAAAAGCATTCACAGAAATTCCTTCCACACTGCTAAAGAGAAATAAATTATAAGACTTGGAATCGGAAATCATCCCTCGGAAAGACCCGAGGCTTTGGGCAAACATCGAAGTTGCAAAAGAAATGGTCTCGACTTTCCCTAATGTAGAGATACTTTTAAAATTTTTTTTAACTATACCTATATAGAATGCATCAGGTCAGAGATCTTCCTGTGTTTTAACCCGGCACTTCCCGCACAGGCTATGTCATACCCACCGTCTACCTTTTTTCAAAGCTCCTTGTAACCCTTTTTCGAAAAATTGATAGTTTGTCGTGTAGCTGACTTTAAGGTCATATCCTTTGAGGGGCCTTCGGGTATGTCATACCTTGCGCGTGAGTCGCCGTTACAGTTCTGAATGCATGAGCACGTTTTAACTATGGCGTATTATTGTAGTTATGATGAAGAAATGTGATATTTAAGTAATTTAATAGATA
>BMAV01012938.1:313960-368041 GCA_019973955.1 Trichonephila inaurata madagascariensis | reverse complement strand
GGATGAAGAAATTCTGTTCGTGATTATGATGAGGAAGAATCAAATGATGAAGAGTATAACAGCAAGTATGATTCCTCCAATGAAATCAATCCAGATTTAGAAGAGGGAGACGCAGTTCGAAATAAATCTTTTATATGTATAGACACATAAACACTTAGGAAGAACGTAATTTTAAGAGACAACTGGTTTACATCCTTTTTTAGATGAACTTTTGGGGAAAAAACTGTATTGCTGGAACAATAAGAGAAAATAAAAAAGAAATTCCAAAATAAGATATAGACTATACAGAGCTCTTCAATGAAATAACTTCATTCAACGATAATTTTCATGGTAAAAAACAGCCAACTGAGATATTAGAAATTATAGTGAAAAATGATTTTATTTCCTGTTTTCCCAATTTCGCTCTAGCATTAAGAATTTTTTTTTACCTAACCACTTTCTATAGCTTCCGATGGAAGAAGTTTCAGTAAATTAAAAATCATTAAAAATTACTTGAGAAATAATATGACAAGGCCTTCAGATTTGGCCATAGTCTCAATTGAATACAAAATCTCAGAAAAATCCGATTTAACCGAAACTATAAACAAATTTGCTTCTCAGAAAGCCAGAAAAGTTATTTTATAATTACAGTAAAATCCGGCGTATAACGTGCCCCTACACATATTCGCCTTATAACACGTACACCCTTTTTTACGAAGAAACCTGAAATGCATGTACGCAATGATCTTGTGTTTTGGGTCCTTTATTCGAATGTTATTCCAAGCTTTAGTAAGAAAAATAGTGTACTTTCAGAGTTACAACCCTTTAGATTCATAAGGAATGTTATTTCTTTCACAGAAACAGTATTTCGATATATGTAAAAGTCTGATCTTTTTCTATGCTCATCTTTTTGTATTTTTAAAGCTCTCATTTTTATACCCGGCGTATAAGGCGCAAGTGTAAATTTCAATCTTATTTTTTGAGTTAAAAGTGCGCGTTATACACCGGACTTTACGGTCTAGTTTATTACTTAGTCTTAGTATAGAAGGACTGATTTATATACTTTTCGTTTCACGAGATTTGTGCCTTAAAGTATTTTTTTTATTAGATTGTATTTTTTTGAGTAAATTCTGTTTTGCATTTATAATTATATAAAATGTTTTTTTTATTTTAAAGGTTATATTTTTGTTAGAGAGAGAGTTTATTTTGTTAAAACATTTTGTCGCCATTATAACTTATTACCTGGCCAAAAAATGAAGTTCTTATTAATGTGTTTTACTTTTTATTCTTATATAAGAATAGGTGAGTTTTTAACGCCAACATTAAGTATTAGTCAAAATATGAAAAGTTCTCTATGGGGGCGGCACATTGGGTGTTTGCACGAGGGCAGCTGATACCCTAGGATCGGCCCTGACTATAGAAGTACTTACCTGTATGTCATTCTTGAAAATGAAGCATACGATCATAAATAAAAGAATGGGTATAATATTGTAAGTGAAGGAATTCCAATTGGATATTTTAAAAGCGGCGACCATTGCCCCCACCAGCATGAGAAATATGGTCCCTGGTCCCAAAACTGTTCCTGTCATGAGCATCCCTTGATAGATGATGTAAGGAACAGATATATTGTCATTGATAGCAACAGTTGCTTTATAATCCGAGAGCAGGTCCATAATGTTGGCCATTGTGGATGGAGCCCATCGCCGCCGCTGAGTGTAGAATTCTCCGAAACCTTCTGGACAATGAGTATACGCATCTGATGCGGCACTATATTCGACTCGATAGCCCCGCTGGAGTAACAAGGTGCAGAGCCAACGATCCTCTCCTGAAATGCAAAAACTCACATTGCTATGTGCTACATTGAAAATCATTCATGAAATGGACACCACTAAAAGCAACGATGGAGGAAATTATGTTGCTAATTCTCCGACAATTTAAAGGATTCAATGACAAAGGTTTGTCTAGAAAAAACCAAAAATGCTATATTGTGTGTGGGGATTGATTTCTTTTATTAAAGACTGTATTTTATTACAAAAATTCCCCCTCATGGATCGAGAGACTACTATGTTCAGAATTTCGAGGTTTGAATTAAGGCTGTCTTCGGTAAAAGTACGAGATCTTAAACTAAACGCGAAGCACATTTTCAGACAGAAAAAATGCCTCAATTTCCATGGAAATTTGCAATATTATCTCATACCTCTGTTAACAATATAGTGTTTTTACAAATGTCAAAATATTAAATACTTCCTTTTTTCGTTTTAATACGTGAAGGCATAGCCCATTTAACATTACGATATAGGAGAAAAAACGTGAAACACATTTTATACCAGAAAAAATGAATCAACTCTTAAAAATGGGAAGTATAAAAAAATGCTCTCTAAAGGATAATGAAGCTAGAATATCATATTAGTGTTTCATTTCTTTTATATCTGAAAAAATGTTCCAAATTCGGGTCCCATTCTTTAAAATTAATCGAAGCCAGCCTTAAATCAACTCTTTTGTCGCATGAATAAATATTTCTAAAAGTTTTTAAGAATTATACAAGAAAAAACGTGCAACTACAAACCGTTGAACCATCAAGTTAGTAGAAATGCTTGAATGCAGACAATCGTACTTAAAATTGTCTTCAGTAAACATATTCCGCTTATATATTTTTGTGGTTCAACTTCAATAAGATACAGATCTAGATGTGCTAATGATATAAACACTAAGAAATTAACAGTTCGGAAAAAAAAGTTTTTCATAATTATTTTGTAGTGATAATTAAATCTAGTATTATGCCAAAGGTATGCCATTAATTTTATTAAATAATCAAATGAGGCAGGATTTAAGTTTTCCCTTAAAAGAAAAATCGAGAAGCTGAACAAATTCTAAAGTTTGAGGGGTAGCAATAATTCATACAATTTATTAATATTAAGTAATATTCCAATACTTGCGGTATCAACCAGAAAGATGAAAGTACTGCAGAGTTTGAGTTTAAATCTAAATAAGAGCTGGCCCCCGGGCCTCCCCTCTTCCTCGAAAGTAAGCCTTTGATTTTTTTTGAAGCACCGCTTATTAAAAATGTCTATTCAAAACGACTATTTGCTTTGAATATTGGTAATACTGTATCATTCGTTATATTCTGCAATAGAATGTATATTCTGCAACATTTCAAACAGTGAAGACATCACAAATGAACGTAATTGGTTAAAGCAATAGTTATCCAATATAGAAAATACGAGATTTATCGTTGCAACTTTAAACTAAAGACTTTTCCCGATATTTAGACTGATGCAATGAAATTTATATTTATGGGAAACTATGCATAAAAATTCTATCTGATGACTTAAAATTAGGGAAAATATTGTTCGTAAAGGTTTCCTGTATGGAAGTTAAAATCAACCTTTCAAGTGCAGATGGCGAGATTTTTAATACTTGAAAATCCTAACTGCGATTTAGAAAGTAACAATTTTAGTTCAGCACTAAAAAAATAATCTAATTGCCAACCTTGATCGTATTGCACATAGTGTCGAGCTTCATCCGATCTTGTTGTGTATTTCCTCATGACATTATCATCCATCAGTGCTTTGGCTCTGAACAACGAAAAGCACCCAGGACTGCAGAGAACACAGCCGATCATATGCTCAGTCGCTTTTTGCAGCCAATGACCTATCGCATATTCAAATTTTTGATACCATACCATTGGACCTAAGGGGAAAAGATGCAAAACCATTTCAATATATTTAGCTATTTTGACTCCGGTTGAATAAGCATTCATCTGCTTTGATTACCAGTGCCGACTGGATGGATCCGACCACAAGCAGCTCCAAGATTTCTGTTTTTCTTCATTAGATCCACTAGAAGTTGAACTGCGTGGGGTCTGAAGTTGATATCACCATCCAAAGCCAGAACAAAAGTATTTTCAGCCATAGTCGCTTTCCTGTTGACGTCAATTGGCAACTCTATGAGACGGTGACCAAGCAAGTAGTACATATACATTACCTAAAAGAGATTGGCTTCAGAGAAAAATAGTCAAAAGCCCGAAATTAACGGCATCTGTTTAAAATTAGAGCTTAGAAGAAAAACTATCGAAAGTTTCAAATTACCTGGCTCCATCTTTTTCGGTGTCGAATTTTGGCTTTATCTTTTAGATGTGCAATCAGTTTGTTTTTACCGGGCATGATCCACACCAATCGGCCTCCATAGGGAGTAGGAATTTTTTTCGGTGGTTTAAGCCGAATGTTGCACTGATGAACATTGCTTGGAAAAGAAAATCAGTAATTTAAGGATTTTTCTTATGCATTTATCTGTTGTTCTTTGATTTATGTCAAGTGAAGAGAAACTCGAAGGATTAAGTCCAAATGAGGATTTAAACACAATCGAATCGCTATAATCCGATGCGTATTCCATATAAATGAAAATAAAATCATTCATTTCCAAAAGAGATGATCATACGAAAATAATTACATTTCGATTGATGCATGTAACAAACTTAAGACTCGTTTTTATCAATAACACCCTCGAAATTTAAAAAAACTAAACCTGGAAAGAAATTTTATTTCCATGTTCACACACACATTGCTATATAAAAAAAAATAATAAAATAAAATAAATAAACTATTTTAGGGAGAAAATCACAACCTGCTTTAGCATTACACAAGATGGATTGTTGTTCCAAAAAATAAAGTTAAAGAAACAATTCTTTGAGTTTCCAGTGAGCCTGTTGTATTGACGTCACTATAAAAATGGACGAGGGCTTTCGGTGATGGACCTTGTCATTTTGAACCAAACTCAAGTGACGAGGACTATACCTAAGCTGTCACCCCTCTCCTAACTTCCGTACCAACATGAGGAGGTTTTAGCCCCGACTGATTTTGGAACATAAAAGTTGCTTTTTCAGGACAAATATAGGTTTCTGTAATTAACACATTACTGAACATAACAATTTAGTAGAATAAATTTTTGTATCTTATATAGGTGGTTCAAAACTTGTATATTAATTCAGAAAACTCCATTTACTGGGACTTTTAATTCTATTGATTGATTGAATATTAACGTCGCGCTGTTCAGCTACACGAGGGCTTTTGGCGACGGATCACGTCATTTTAAACCATGGTCAAGTGACGTGGACGACACCCGAGCTGGCACCCCTCTCCTAACTACCACACCACACCAACGAGAGGACGTTTCAGCTCTCGACAGATTTAATGTGTATCGCTGCCCTACACGGTGGGTCTTTAGTGGTACTGGGATCGAACTCGTGACAAAGCAAGCCACGATCCGATACCTATACCACTCGGCTACCGCGGCCTTTAATTCCATTGAAAAGCTTCCCAAAGTTACTTCAAAGAATCCCGGAAAGACGAGATCAGAAAAGAGTAACTCAAGGTAAACTTGTTAGACCGGAAATCCTTTTTCGTAGCTTCTGTAGTTTAGAAAGACGAATCTAGGTCAAGAGAAACTCCTCTCGGGTTCGTAAAAAAAAATTCTCATGACATTACTCTCTAGATTTTTAATCGAATTAATACACAGAAATGACCAGAATTAAGGAAAAAAAAGTATCGCTGAATTATTTCGTGCTCGGATAACTCCGCAACATCAAGCAAACATTCCACAATTAGATTTGTTTATTACATTTGAATACGCCAAGTGATCAGTTGACGAGTCTTGACCCAAACTTGGATACATTGCTCCGAAGATTGGGGGTTCATACTTTTTGGAGCAACAATTTTCAATCTCTGGAAGTTGATCCGAATCAATTTTCGAAAAGTCGTCTTTACTTTCCTTAAAATCTGGCACATTTCCTAACTATCCTAATATTAATGCATTTTTAAATAGATAAATTAGCCAAAGAGTGAAAACCCTTTCCCAACCAATCAATAGTTCATATCTGAAAATACACATCCCTGAATATTAAGAAAATTAAAAATCAAACATGAGAACATTTTATTCAAAACTTGCTTTTCCGCTTAATATGCCAAGAGATTCAAAACATGCAACAGATTGGACGATTCAAATACACAGCGGGAAAATTGTTATCATTTGAAGAGAGAACTTACCTCGCAGCAACGTCCATTACTTGAACCAATTGCTTGACGAATCTATTGACAACCATTTCCTCATCGTCATCATCACATAGTTCAAAAGCATCGTCAAAAAAGATATGAACTTGGGAGAAAAAAACTAATGAATTGATAGAAGAAAAGAATACAAGTTCTACAAACATTTTATTAAATATTTAAGAGGAGTCTGTACCCCCAAAACTGACGATGTTAAATTGAGCATTTTTATGTAACTTTTTCCACAGAAACTATTAAATGTATAGATTTCAAATTTTGTCTGCATATTAAATAGACTAATATTTATACTGAAGCGAGATTTAAAATATTTTTCAGTATTTTCGAAAACTAGTTTCTGATCATCCCGATGAACTTTGAAAAGTGGGGGGGGGGGGGGGTTTTTTTTTTGTCATGATATCTGGCCTCTAGCCAAATATTTTGGTCAAAAAGCTCACTTTAGAACATAGTTGCATATCTGTAATATGCAGTCAAAATTGCAGGTGTATTAATTTAGTGGATTCTGAGAAAAGGTACACGCAGTTTTAAAAACATTGTGAAAACTGCAATTTTAGTATAAAATGTCCTTTCATCACAAAAATTAGGAATTACAACCTGCACATTTGCCTCATTCTTTTTTTAAACATTAGCTTCTTATTTTCTTTTAAAACTTCCTAGATTAGAAGGATGCATTTTCTGGACAATTTTTATCAATCGATATATTTTACAAGATTTACATCATTTTCGTCAAATTCTGTATCGATATTTGAGGAATTTAACTTTTGGATATATTCCCCCTCAAAAATTGAACAAAGCATTAAATACCATGTAAAAATGTATCGATACGTAAAAGTTGATTTATGAAAATGTGATTATAAGACATTTCGAAAGGTTTCATTATGGATTTGTATGTGTTCATATGTTAACAATTTCCTAAAGTACCAGAATTCAAAAGTTTCTCTATATACTAGACGAGCGATTTTTAAAAGAACCACAAGAAGACTTCTTAAATATGAAAATTTGTTTTTATGTATGAAACAAGCTTTTTGCAGCGACAATGAATAGTGCATTTGATGCATCTTTCCTCAGAAACTATTCCTCAGAAAGACAAGATATTAAATAAACAGTTATATTTTACTCAAGTTATACCTTAAAAAATGAATTGTTCACTTTTTAAAGATAAGTTTTGTAGAACATAATTAGCATTTTAAAAAGAATTGTAATTTTTTTTTTTTTGTTACGTCTGTTTTCTGGCTAAATGCTTTAGAAATATTTCAAAAATTTCTCTTCAATATACTCAAGTACATTAACGCATGGAATAGGTTTAGATAAAATAACAAGCAATTTTAAAAATATAAGAAAATAGTTTTTATAAAAAAATCTTGCGTCGTCAAAAAAATTCTTTACGAGTTATTAAAACTTGTTTTTACCTTATCAGGCAAAAATAATCAACAAATATTCGCTCTCCACTAGATGATGCGAAATTCCTTTAATAACTATTTTGAAGCGACTGTGCTTATATTGTGCTATGTATTACCAGCACCCATGCTGATCACGGTGCAACATTCAGAGACATGTAATCATTTCTTCAGTGTCCCATCTACAAGCAACTAATATTTTCATTTTCGCAAATAGTTCTACCAACAGAAAAAAAGTCAGGAATTTCACACACAGAAATATCTGAAAACTCAAAATCAATTTTTCTAAGATGATATTTTGCTTAAATGAGAACGAATACCGAATTCAAGCTTATCGATAAAACTATCAATAACTAGATGTATCATTAACGATAAAAATTTACAAGAATAGAGCTTCAAGCTCCCCTGCCAATAAGAGAAATTTCCTCTCCAACTTGGTCCTTTTGTATATATGTCATTTCATAATTCGTAAATAAACCGAATAAAACACAGAATTTTCTGAAGTGTCTGGTGACAGCTTATGTCACATGATCGTATAAATGCATCCATTATGTATTTCTGCGCTATTGAAAGTGGGAATATCACAATGAGTGATAGGATTAAGTTTAACCTTCCTAATGAAATTGAAACATACATAAACAGTCGACTCAATAGAATTACTGCGTGTGTGTGTGTGTGTGTGTGTGGAGGGTTCTTTTAAAGACTAACTGATCAAGATAAATCACAAGGACGCGCGTTTGCTAAGTTGCAAAGAGCATTTACAAGTGTTTTTTTTTAAAGCCCTTTTATTTGCCTTCTCTTTATTTCTCCATTCCAACTATGTTCTATAACATCAAGTGACAGTTACTAGTGTATTTTACATACTATTCATATTCTAAAATAAAAAAGGACGATACTTAATATGATTTCGAAAACTTGTAATCGAGTCTCACTAATGTGATCTCGGTTAACATCGTTTCATTCAGTTTTGGATGCAAGTCAATTAATAGATTAAAACAATCCCAGAGGAAGTTTCGGAAGAAAAAGGAGTATCATCCAGCAACTACAGTTAAAGCTTTGATGTTTTCCTAAGTATTGAATTGGCTCAATTTGTGTTGATATTTTTTTATGAATTATGCTTAAGTCCAATCATAAAAGAAAGGCAAAGAATTATTAGCAAGATAGGGACTAAAATTCTTAAAGAGCAAGATAAAGTGGCTCACATTAGTTTAATGAAAAATGGAAACGCTGAGAGCTTCAGTACAAGTTGAGTCAAATGATTAGTGGGAGAAATTTCTAAGATTAGAGAACTGATAAGATTTAGAGTAGATTATTCGTTCTTCCTGCTAGTTACAAATTCGCTCTGTTGCATGCAATGATTTGAATCCAGAAATCATCTCCATAAAGTTGTTTTTCCCTTGTAAGAGATGTAATGTAATTCCTTGTACTATCAAAATTCGTAGGTAAACAAACGCATCTTTATCTGTACATCTATATTCTCATGAACCGCATGACGCAGAAACTCGCCAAAGGTACCAAAAGATAGGGAAGGATCCGAGGAATTCGTTTTTACCATTTATATTCCGATATTGCAATTAGTTCAAAAGATTAATTAAAAACCTTAAAATGCGTAATTGTTTTACTCCTGCGTGTTTCTTCCGCTAATACACCGCAACCGGAATGAAGAACCGATTTTTTTTTTACCCCCGACGTATTTAAGTTTTTTCTATGAGACTGACAAAAAATAATTGCAGAATTGGAAAGATCATTTTTTTCGCCACAATACGATATATAACAAAATGATAATCTATTTTTTACAATTTTTTCCAAAATGAGTCAAAATCGATACGTTATGAAAATGATTTCTAAATCGTTCCGTTTGAATTTTCTTTCGTGTTAATGAAATGGTACTCTACACTAAAAAAAGTTTATGCTTCTCTTTTAGAATAGGTCGTTTGAAAATAATTTTTTCGATTTTTCAACACTTAAAGTTATTAAATATTTAAAAATTTTGTTATTTATAAAAATAATCTCACGAAACTTTTTTCCCGTGCGTAGAATATTATTCGTAATCTGTACAAAGACTGAAAAAATTGCTTAAAAATTGCGTTTCCGTTTTTTACCCTCTTTGCGAGAGTTAATCACACACACACGTAACATTTTCTTTTCTTTTATGTTCAAAAATTACCGTTGTTTTCAATCGATATGTGAAGTTTGAAGGCATTAACTTAAAAATGAAGCCCTAAGAAATTATAACTTTGACAAAGAACGCAATTTTACAATAGCCAAGGGTTTGGCGGCAAAAAGCTGTTTGGCGCCAAATGACTATCTTTTCTCCTGTGCACTTCACGCTTGATGAAAGGTTACACTAGAGTGAGTGAACATTAACGTCGCACTGTTCAGCTATAAGAGGGCTTTTGGCGACGGACCTCGTAATTTTGAACCATGGTCAAGTGACGTGGATGACACCCGAGGTGGCACCCCTCTCCTAACTACCACACCAACGGGAGGACGTTTCAGCTCTCGACAGATTTAACGTGCATCGCTTCCCTACACGGTGGGTCCTTAGTGGTATTGGGCTTGAACTCGTGACAAGGCCAGCCAAGATCCGATACCTTGACCACTCTGCAACCATGGCAGGTTATACTGGAAAATATGATAAGTAATGAAAGCCTATAAGTAATGAAAATCACCAGATTTGGCGATTAGAAGAAATGCGAGTGAAACATTTTCTGTACATGCCTTAATTAAAAAAAATTGTTTTAAACATCTGTTTACAAAACAAAAATTTCTCTAATATTTAGGGAAAACTTAATCGCTTTTACTCAGTTATTATGTTAAACAAGTTTATTTGCAATACATTTAAATGTATTGCTTTAAATTAATATTTTTAAAAATAAAGCAGTATTGTTTTGTGTAAATGATTAATCAAAATTTTTCGATCGTTATTTATTTATTTTTATGACTATGATAATTAAACCCGTCTGAACTAAAAAGTTCATATATATATACTTCGCTCTTTTAAAATCAGATTAAAAAAATTAAATACCAAAACTCTTATTTTTTTTATTTTTTATTTTTACACGTTGTCCAAAAATGCCCTCAATTGAATATCTCTTCCTTTTATTTCAAAGGTCTTTTCACTCTTCTACCGCATACTTCGTGGCCCGTTCGGCATAGCGCTTGATTTCTACCGATTTCACCCGGTTCAAACATCATCGCTTCATTTTTATGATTTTTTCTTAAAAAAAAATTAAATGCGCGAATAAAATTGAGTAACTTTGACAGCAATTTAATTGGAAAGGTAATTTTTTTTACAGAACAACGATACTTTGCATATTTTATGATATTTTCTAAAATGAACCAATAAAGATGCGTTTAAATGAAAATGACTTTAAAAGATGAGAGTATGAGTTTTTTTAAGAGTTGGTGACTTACAAAATAAAATTTACGAATTTTTAAAATATACTCAAATTTTAAATATTTAATAACTTATCAAATTCAAATTTTTAAGAACTTTTTCATTTATAAAGACAATTGCATGAAACTTTTTCCGTGTGTCGAACATTTAAAAAAATGCTCACAATTTTAATTCTACATTTAATATAGTTGTGGAATTTTGTAATTAGAAAAATTGTATTTTTTCAACTCGCAACTATTTTTAAAAAAGTACATTTTTGTTTCAAGGCGCTAGAAATTGCAAAATGAGAGAGAATATTAAAGTCTCACTGTTCACCTACTCGAGAGCTTTTGGCGACGAACTTCGAAATTTTGAACCATGTTCAAGTGACGAAGATGAAACTAGAGCTGGCACCCATCTCTCCTAACTACCATGCCACAGTAACGCTAGGACGTTTAAGCCCACGACAGATTTAACGTGCATCGCTTCTCTTAACAGTGGGTCTTCAGCGGTAGCCAAAATTTTAAAAGGGCAGTAATAATTGTGGGAAATAACCACGAGAATTTTGTACTGACGCGTTAATATAGAAATCACACACACCTGGAAGGGCTGATAGCGAGAGGGGAAGAGGAATTTCCATGACAATATGTTATGCATTCAAAAATGTTCGTGCAACGCTGGGGGGAAGAAACCCGTCTGACAAAGAAAAGAAGCGAAAAAATATCGAAACAGGGAATTTTAAGTTATACACTCGGTAAAAGCCTGAGCAATGACGGGCTAAGTGGAGTGGGGGAAAAAAAGTCATTTTGAAAAAGAATATTGGAAGTGATAATTTTGTCAAGGGAAGGGAAAATTTATAAAAGTAGAGAAAGCCCGCGTAACGCCGGGCCATGCAGCTATTTTGTAATATATATCGACTAATACGTATATATATATTTGAATTTTTAAGAATGAATTCGTAGACTTTGAAAGGGTAAAAATATTAATATAAGCATTTAAAACTTAACTTAATACTCAAACTACCACACACACATAGCAAATTCTATTTCTTCCGATTTCTTAATTTTTGATAATCGTGATCGTTTCGTGACATGTTTATATTTAGGCATTTTTTTAAATCTTTATATTCTTAGATTTCACCCGCAAAAAGATATTGCGAGTAAATGAAAAATAATCTATTTTCCTGTAATCTTTTAGTTGATCATTTAAGTTGAAAATTTCACGAAACAAAAGAATCCACATACCTTCAAACTCATAGTAATCTGGATCTACAATCCGTAAATATTTCTGAGCATTCCTACGGGCACATTGATCTTCGTCCATCCTATAGAGATTTTACAAATCGGAATTGTCACATTCAAAGCAAATGAAATGGAAAAAAAAAATCAAAATGAATTGGCTTAGGATTGAGTGAAAACTCCAGAATACATTTAACACGTTGGTTTTAAACTTTCCCATTGGACAATCGATGTTAAGAGTTGCATCATTTTCTTTCAAATTTATTTAAACAAAAGACCCAGTTCACCACACGCACACACAATATAGTGCAGCATAATTCCTACATATTAACTTTCATCACAAAGCGCGACTCATCCACATGTCTTTAAAAACCATTTTAAGTAGTCTTTAAAATCAATCCGAAACCGGGAAAAGTAACATATGGAGCAACAAAGCGTATAAAAAAATTCCTGTAGTCTTATTCTTGTGAGTGAATATTAACTTGGCACTGTTCAGCTACACGAGGGCTTTCGGCGATGGACCTCGTCATTTTGAGCCATGGTCAAGTGACGAGGACGACCCGTCTTCTAACTACAGCACCCTATCAACGGGAGGACGTTTGAGCTCTCGACAGATTTAACGTTCATCGCTCCCGTACCCTGCGTGTCTTGAGCGGTACCAAGCTCGAACTCATGATCCGCCGGCCACTCTCACGCCATGGCGTCCGTTACCTTAACCAATATAGGGGCTACCGTGGCCACCACTCTTATTCAAGTTAGTTTGGGAAAATATTCTCGAAACAACACACTTAGCATGGAATTTACACTTGAGGGGAAATATTTTTCCAAGACTGGAGTTGGTCTATTCATCCAAGGAGAAAGAATGATTTACCTTACGACAGATTTCAGCATCTGAAGCATTTCTTCCGTTGTTTCGTGCCACATTGTGGCACAGGCATAAATTCGAGTGATGTGATCCGAGCTGCGAACTGCAACATTTTTGCCAGTTGAGGTTTCAGTTTGGATGGAAATAGTTTCGTAGTACTGGGAGATGTCGTTCTCGTCATTGCCTTCAAGATCCAAGTCCTGAAAAGAAATTCTGTAATATTTGTCTTTTAAAAGCTTACAAATAGTTCGAGTTTGCACACCCGAATTACATTGTGCTTTGCATTTTCAATCTTAAACTAGACTGCACAGGACACGGAGCTCAATTTTCATAACGAATAGATCCAGCTGCTACCTTTGGCACTGCGCTACATTTCTTGAGCTCCAGATGGACTGAATGGATACAAACCTTCATTATCATACGATCATTTTTCGTAGAAGCTGGGCACAAATCTTCCAATATCATTGGTTGCAAAACTCGAGACCTTTCCTTCGATGCTCGTTATTTGGTTACTAAAATTCACGAGCAACGTGTGTTACTTAAATATATGTGTGTGATGGGGCCTTTTCATTAGATGCTATGACAATTACCATAATTCGGCTATTTCATAATTAGATTCATTTCTCCCCCCCCCACCATAACACGTTTCCTTCCAAAATATTCAAAAGCAATATATTGTCTAATAGCAAAAAATATTTTCAAAATCTAAAATTGTTCATTATTCATAATTGGTGTATTACGCAGTTTGAAAGTTTTTTTTTCAGTATACATACCGTAATAATTTTCCCACAAAATACTTAATATTTTCTTTGAAATATTTTAAAGTTTTCTACACCTCTTTACTTTGGATATGCAACTGATTATAATAATCGACCTAAATGCAAGAGCAGGGGGAAAATGGATGCATTTTTATATTTTAGTTATAATTTGAATCTCCCAAATGATGAATTTCATATACAGTCTGTCAAAAAAAAGTATTGGGGCACACTACCAGTTCATAGATTTTTATCGTAATATTTTATTTAAACATACAAATGAAACCAAGAAAGTAGTAAATGTTATTTTGGTAAATACAAATAATTTGAACAAATCTCGTACATTAATGCAACTATGGTTAAAATTGAAAATGAAAGAATTAGTTAGAAAACGTGCTCAAAAGGATAGGGACACTTTCCAATAAATTAAGAAAAACGATTTTCAAACTTGGAAATTAATATCTTGATGGACCACTCTTGCTTTTTATGACCTCTCGAAGTATATTTGGCATGGATTGGATCAATTTTTTTCAAAACGACCTATCGATTTTTGTTCACTCTTCGACCAAATATTTTCTTAAATTATACTTGTTAGAAATTTGGCACTCATAGTTTTTACTGCAAATAATCCCACACATTTTCATTGGGATTAAGGTCTGGACTTTGTGTGGAAGTCTTAACACTAGGACAGTTAGAGAACCCATAACTTGAAAATACATGCAGTATGTTTTGGGTCATTATCTTGGTACAATTTAAAATGCCTTGAGATTCCCAGCTTGCTCACACTTTGCTTTAAATTTCGCTTGAGAATGTCAAGATACAATGAACGAATATGTCTGTTATCAATAAAATATAAGTTCCCGACACCAGAGCTTGCCAGACAATTTGGTTACTCCCTCCATATTTGACAGTAGGCCGTACATTTTTGACATACATTGCTGTATTTGATTTCCGCCAAACTTTTTCCTAGCCATCCGATCCGAAAATGTTGTATTTGCTTTGATCAACAAAAATTACATTTTTCTCAATACTCAGTTGGTTGCTTTACATACACTTTAGCAGATGCCAACCTAGCTTGTCTATTTGCTTTGCTGATGTAGGGCTTTCTTTGAGGTACTCTGCCATGTGATACTTATGTTTTCTTAAAACATCTCCGACAGTTTCACCGATTTTTCTTCCCTACTTTTACATTGCAAAGTCATTTTTACTGCACTAGGTCTTGGATTAATGCGTACTTGTCTCACAATCCACCTCTCTCGCTTCACGTTCATTAAATATCCTTGGACGCCCTGATCTTTGCTTGTTTTCAACACTTTTTGTTTTCTTGAACCTATCAATGATGTTAAAAACAGTACTTACTCAATTTCAAGATTTTTCCCCTTTACAGCGAACTGGTTTTCCCCTCTTACCCCAATGACTTATGAGAATTCGCACACCAACCGATATATCCTTGTTTGTCACCATTTTTTCTGTAAATAATCTTATCTTTTGAAAAGTTTATGTTTAAACTTCTAGTCTAAAAAAAGTGACGTGAAATTAAATTCTATTGATGCACTGTATATTTGTTAAATTTCTCATTTCAAAAGTGTCCCAATACATTTTGACTTATATTTGACAGTGCTTTTGAATTATATTTGTGAAAAGTTAGATCAAATTATAAAATTCTATAGTATTAATAAAATCTTATAATAATCTATAATCTTAAAATACAGTACATCACACAAATGTTAAAATATTTCTTAATTCCTTTTGTTTTTATTTTAATGTGATAAAATTTACAAATGGCTTTACAGTGTCAAGTGTCCCAATACTTTTTTGAGTGACTGTATACTCGTTACTCATTTGTCACCAAACGTAGAAAATTAATATAAAATACTGAAAATGACTTTTTCTAACTTGATATAAAAAATTTTCTGCAAATTCACCACCATTCTAAATTGAATTCCGGAAAGTTATTTTCTCTAAAAAACTTTTCGTTCAATTTATGGACCTTCTTAAGCACAATTTGTACAGAAATTTTAACTTAATATCAAGTTCTAACTTAGTTTAAATTCAAGAAATCTGAAAACTAATATTAGTTCTCTGACGTTATTCGATTAAAATGTATATTTAAACAGTGACTTCGAATGGGACATTACGTAGAATAATCCCCGATTCTTTAAATATTTTGCGTTTCAAGTTTCTCTCCAAATACAGTTGTCTGAAAGATAAGAATTTCTTTTGACCCATGCAATAAACAGTTGTAATACTTTACACGATACATCTATAAGGATCTTCCGATGAAGTCATTTTACACTACGAGCTTAAACATACAAAATTATAAAACAAATTTTCACATGTGGTTTTATTTCGTTCAGTTGAGACAGCGCGCATTTATTGGAAGAAAAATATTTACTAGGCCGTACATGTAACCAATTCTTGAACATAAATATATCAAGGTACTTAGACTGAGAATATTTAATATTTTTCTCAAGATGAAATTAATGATGAAAGTAATTTGAATTACGAAACTGGTCGTTGAGAATAACTCTTCGGAGCTTTTAGCCCTGTCGGGCTTCTATCGTGTATCTATTGATGACAGTACGCAATTTCTAATGCTCAGTGTAAGTTTAAATATTTGAAATTGATTAAAATATTTACTTTTCAGGCTAAGAAATTATACAGAAAATCTTTAAAAGCTACAAAAAGTGATATTTTGGAAATTAGAAAAGTGGGTGGAGCATGCCTAGCCAATCCGAATGCAGAAAAAGTCCGAAGGAGAAAATTTGAATAACAAGAGGAGGGCATGACCAAAGAAATTCATTTGGGGATAGGACTTTGTGCAATATTAGTACTCCTTTAGGGTGCTTAACCCTCAATTTAATTCCGTCGAATGGGCAATCAATTCGGAGAAAATAACCTTCGAAATTTGTGCTTAGCTTTTACGCAATTAAGTTTCAATCGTACCAGCAATGCAGCGGCGTGGTTGGTAGAGTACCTGCTTACCACGCGATCGGCCTCTGTTCGAGTCGTGTGATCGGTTTTTGTTTTAATTTTTAAATTCATTCAATTTTTTGAAATTAAATTTAGAGACTTTAAATAATTATCAAATTATTAAAGAAATAAGTAATACGAGAGATATATTATTTTCCTTATATTAATTATAAAATAATTTATAAATTATAATATATTTCATATTATAAAAATATTTGTAACAAGTGTTTATATAAAATATCACTTAATATTTTTTGATATACTTTATTACAAATATCAATTACATTTATAAAATATAACTATATAATTACAGTAGTTATTTTACTTTTTAAAATACAAAATAATTATCTAATATTCAATAAACCTTTTTAAATAAATTTATTTAATTGTAAAAATAATTAAATGAATTTAAAAATTAAAACAAAAAACCGATCGCGCAACTTGAACCGAGGATGACCGCGTAGTAAACAAGTACTCTACCAACCACGCCGCTGCATCAATAGTAGCGATTAAAACTTAGTTGTATAAAAGCTAAACACGAATTTCGAAGGCTATTTTCTCCGGACTGACTGCCCATTAGGAGGAATTACATTGGAGGGTTGAATACCCTAAAGGAGTACCACTATTGAACGAAGTCTAGTCCCCAAATGAATTCCCTATGAATTTCCTTTCCCTTTTGTAAGTCCCCCCTCCAAAGAAGTATTCTGATTGGCTGACACAGGAGTTCAGCTATTTGGGTATATATGTAGATCTGAGAATTGAGCTTCCAATCAGAATGGAAATGCACTCCAACCGAAGTTTTACAGCAGTCCATGATAAAAATAAAAAAATAAAAAATTTAAGATTTAAGTCAAGAAAAAAAAATAAGTATTTTAAAATTAAACAAAATCTGGATTGACCAAAGTTTCTTTGTCGTCTAGGAAATTGAATCGGGATATATAGACCCATTGCTTTTTATTTTATAGATTAATTTTTGATCCAACCGTCTTTAAAGACTCAAAAATTTTACGGATAGTCTTATTAAAAAAATATATTACTATTGGCCCAAAACGACAATTTCTCATCGTTCTTTGCGCGTGGCCTTGAGTTTCATTTCTAAAATTAGAAAAGGAGATTTACGTCCGAGTACCATAATGTTAGTATTTATTGAAGCATAAAGATCGTTCAGATGCAATACTTATATTCCATTCCGAGAACCAATGTTTAATTCAAATTATTCTTGAACCAATTACACTAAATGTGAACGAGACAGATGTAATTTGAATTTAAGTTGGGAGAAACCACCGTCAAACAGAAGTAGGCAACACTTGGCCTTCTTCACTGTGTGTGATGCTTCATATAAAGTCCAGTTCAATTCAATTTAACTTTAAACTTATTGTTCAATACGGACCTTTCTAGAAACGAGAACTGGAGCTTACGAATCAAATATCGCTAAATGTGAAGATTGCGTTCATGATTGCAACCCGAAGGATCCGTGTGCTTGCATGGAGCCAGGAACGCCTCAAGACATGGGCCCGGCCTCGGCCGCAATGGGAGCCTTCGTCTCGTTCTCGACTCTGCTTTAATAAGTTTATAATTTGAATCATTTCAACGGTCAAGAGTTATTTCCGGTTGTATTTTTCAAAAAATTTGGAATTTCGGATGATATGTCAACTGGCTACATATGACCGTCGTCCACGTACAGGCCTAGGCTTACTACCATTACTAATTCAGACAAAAAGGGGTCATTGATGGGGCCTAAATTTGTGTAGGGGCCCAGAGCCTCAAGAACTCTTAAGACGTTCCGGCAGGTGGGGGGATCAGTTTTCTCTCATTCTTTTTTACTGGTATTCCAAATCAAGAAAATTCAGATTTGGTTTATTATTTCTAGAACTACTAGACGGATTTTAATGAAATTTGCTATGTACAAAGGTTGTTATAATACAAAAAGAAAACTATTTAACCATTTTAATACACACGTTTAATTGTTGGTAACACTCATCGGAGTCGGCAGTTATGAAACGGCGGTTTCAGAATAAGAACAAAACAAAGGTTTTTTATAGGAGGTATGGGCTCCCTCTTACTGATATACAAGCCTCGCACTGATTTTATGATGGAAATAAGGGAGTGAGCTCCCGGGACAACTGGTCCCACTCGTTCAGAAACACTTTTCAAAATTTAATACTTCTGTGGGGGATTGAGAGTTGAAATTGCCCTCCTCAGAAAGTCCCAGGCATGCTCGATAGGGATGAGGTCTAGAGATCTGGCTGGCGAGTCCATCTGGTGAATATCCTTATTTTCCAGAAATTCGTCAACCGGATGAGCTTCACGAGGCCTTGTGTTTGCCATCCATTAAAATGAAATCAGGGCCACCTGCAATCCTGAGACCTGATCCTTATACTTCATAGCAGTCACAGTGCCTCTGTCAATAACATGGATGTGTGTGCTGCCATCCAACATGCCTGCCCAGACGATCAAGCCTCCGCTGCCTTAATAGTCGATTTCTTGGACATTGTATGGGGAGGCCAACAGGTTTCTATGTTCTCTCCATACGAAAGTACGATGAGAATCGCTGGTTAGGCTAAACCGGGACTCGCCTATGAAGAGAACGGTCACCCATTGATTTACAGGCTCCAATCTATGCCCCATTGTAAACGGACACTTATGTGTAGAACTAAGAATCTCACGAAGTCTCCTGGAAACAGTCACCCTCGAAACTCGGGGGGGGGGGTTCTTGTAGCAGCATACAACTCGCAAGAGAGCCGAGAAACTGTAGCATCCCTGTTACGCCTTGCTATAATGGACAAATTGCGATCTTTTCTTGCTGTTTGATGACCTTGCTTAAGATTTCTCTCGACGGACCAGGTATCCCGAATCAGTTTCCATAAGTTGAACACGACACTGGACGTTAAGTTGAATTCTTTCCAAAAACTGGATTTGAGATTGGACTGCATCTAGCCTACTTAGAATTTGCCACTTCATTCCATCATCCAAACGTTGGTAGTTACTCATTTTTGCAACCAGAATTTTAATTTAACCGATTGCTGCTAGGAAATAAATTTGGTTAGCGAGCGAAATGCTAATTTTGGTTTTCTAATCCTGTTCCTCCACTAGCTCTTTCTCCACACAAGTGTTAAGTACAATATTTGCACATCGTAATTTCGAAGCAGTATTTTAACATTTCGCTCTATTCCTTACTTGAAATTCACCAAAATATGCAAATTATCTTAATTTTGAGCACCAGCGTAGTTTTCTTTGTTTGCTTTTGAGATTAGTTATATATTAGACTAGTGATTCTTAAACTGTAGGGGGCGCAAGCCCTGCGTGGGGGATTCAAACATATCGAAAAATCGAAATTAAAAGATTTTAAAAAAAATTTAAAAATATTTTATTTAAAATATTACTTTTAAGGGACATATACAAAATTTAATACTTATCTTGATAGTTTATACGGTGTATAATTAAAATCATATATAGTAGCTTTAGCGTCCAAGTACGTTATTACATTTAATACATTGTTATCGTACTGGGGTGTCTCGATGCAAATTTATGACTGAAAATTGGGCCGCAAACACTGGAAGTCGATGAAGCACTGTTTAGTCACATCTATAAGTATTTAATTTTTTTAGACATGTATAACGTACATGCGTGTTGTACAACAAAAGGTCCATCACAGAGATCCATATAACATTTACTTTACGAAACCTCCGTTCTAGAATTACACTAGGACTGAAAACACTTGAGACATTAAAAAATGCTTTTATATTAGTAATTTGATAAGTTACTGCCAAAAAGTTTACAACTGAATATCCTTTGAGAAATTTATTCGTTCCAATATCGAGACATTTTTAGTGCATAAAATTGTAATAGAAAATAAATTATAGTTTAACTAAGAAAAACACGCTTTCATAGTAAATCGAACTAAGTGTGAAAAAATAATTCTTAATATAAGATTAAAATGATTAGCGAGAAAATTAATGTCATTGGGATAAAAGCGTGGGGTGCTCTATATTAATTGTTATAATTTCTTACTAGTTCTATTCCGAAATGCTGAGTTAGTGTAAAAATGTAGTACAAAGCACCCCACGCTTTTACCACAATGACATTAATTTTCTCGTTAAACATTTTATTCTTATACTAAGAATTATTTATTTACTTTTTAGTTCGATTCACTATAAAAAAGCGGTTTTTTATTATTTTTTTTTTAACTATAATTCGTTTTTAATTTTTTAGTTCGATCTACAATAAATCCTGTTTTTAAAACTATCATTTATTCTTTGTTGAATTTATCCTTGAGTTTGATATTTGGAGCCAGAAATATGTGGCTGCTGGAATTAGTCAATGGATATTAATTAATGGGTCTGAAGTATTTATCCGAGGCCTCGTAAACGAAGAGAATGAGTCCCATATATTTCAAAGATTCAGTCTATAGATACCGGTCTAACTAATAAAAAAGTGTGTTAAGAAATGTTAAATGTCAATCGTATTATCACCTTTTAAAGGTATCATTTCTAAACGTATTGCTTTATAAAAATAAATATTTAGTAGTTAAAATATAAATTACTTTTATTCACATGCACGAGCCTTTTCCCCCCCTTTCTCGTATAAAGAACACTTTTGTTTGTTTTATTTGTATTAATAACAAGCGTTTTCATTTTTAGGGTTGCACGTTTTTAAGGGGTAGGGTCTTTTAGTCACCATATTTGGAATTATTCTCCAAATTTGGAAATGGTATATGGCATAAAAAATTGTTTATACTATATGCAATTAGTTGCCAAATCTAGAAATCCTTATAAAAGTTATTTTTGGCGATCCTGATCAGGACAATGGAACAAAATATGAAATTATTGTATTGTCACACATCGATGCTTGACAAGTGTGTAAAATTTCGAATTCATCTGACCTTTTAAAATGGGTAAAAATCTAGTCTAAAGATTCCATTATATACAAGTGAAACTTATAAAAGCATGTTAAAAACATTGGTATTACAGTCATTAGAAATGCATTCTATGTTTTTCCCCGGCATTTTTAGATGTTGAACTCTTCAGAATAAATAGACAGAAAAGAAATAATGGAACTGGCAATAGCAAATGCTCAACATGAAAAGAAAAGGTACTTGAAAGGTTTAATTCTACCCATAAAAATATATTAAATTTTCTCTAAGAATGAAATTTGACATAAATGTATATTTAATTTAAAAGGAAATAGTTTAGTCATGTCCTTTAAAATTAATATTTTTTGCAAGTCCTTCGTATTATTTAGTGTTACGTTAATAAAAAATCGAATCCAACTTGAAATTGCCACGATCCTCACGGTGGCATACCAATCCTATTTCACATTACGCCAACTTGAACTTTCATCCTCTATATATTTAGCCCCCCTACACAGCGGTTTTTCAGTAGCACCAGGATTTGAACTCCTAAATTCTGGTTACGAGTTTGCTATTGTGACCTCCGTTACACATCAATTCTTCGTGCCAGTTGGATTCAAGTAGCACTAGAAGTAATACAAAAAATAATTGTGATTGATTTCGCAATTTTGACTCATTTGGTTTCAATGAAAAAAATACAAGAACTTAATGTGTGTGGTGCTGATTTCAGAAATAATGAAAATCTTCCATCACGTCACTTTTTTTTGAAAAATTAAATTTCACTTCGATTTTTGCCAAACATTTTTTTACAACGTTGAATATATTTCCCTTCTCGGCTCAGACATTTTTAACAGTTGTGTGTTCGTGAAACATGGCTTTGAGTTCGAGAAGTTACGAAAATTTGCCACATGACTTTTGTTATATATACGGTGACTGTAGTTTAGTTAAAAATCGCAGGAGAAGCATTATAGACCATATAAAACAGCTTTATGTTGCGTATTTTGGCCTGAAACTTTGAGACCAAGGCAAATCATAGGCTCATCATTAAATCTGTGTAAAGTGCCTCAATGATCTACACTTCTGGCTCAAAGGAAAGTAGACTGCTCTACGATTTGGAGTTTCAACAACATAGAGGGAGCCGAAGAAACACTAATGATTGTCACTTTTGTTCCCATCTTATCCATAGGTATAACCGCAAAAATCAAAAGCCTGTATCTTATCCTAATATTCCATCGGCCATACAACTCGTTCCTCATGGACCTAATATTCCAGTGTCTTTGCCAGCAACCGATTTGTAAAAAAATTCCAGCGGTATATCCGAAGCCTAGTTGACAGAGGGAATATCTGGACCAACAAAAATTACCAAGCTTATGAAGGATAACGAATTTGAGACTTAAATGACAGCAAAGGAAAATGAAGCATGAGTTTTTTCCAAACATGTGAGTAAGTTTCTTGGCAATTTCAAGGATCCCGACTGTAAAAGAATTGCAATGAATAAGCTGGAGAAATTTCAAGAGTGAGGTTGCTTCATGAGTGGGAAAATATATTTCCTTCACTCCTGAAAAATTAGGATTGGTCGGTGAAGAGGGAGAAAAGCTCCATCAAGATATGGAGCGCCAATAACCAAGGAAGAATAGACGTTAGCCGACTATTGTTGGATGTTAATCGAGATGAAATATAAAAGAGCGTCGAAAAAAGTTTCAAAGGAAAAAATGAAGAAGAAACTTGGTTTTGCATTTTAAAATATGCTTCAAACTTTTATGTACACAAACAATTTTTGCTCCTCTTCGCCCCCCAATAGTTTGTCTTTATTAAGGTATTTACTTAAAATAAATTAAAATAGTGTTATATATAAAATGATTCTTTTAGAAATTACACCATAATTGGTTGTAAAATGTATAAATCTTGAAGAAGTTTCTTGTTTTTCTCCCGATCAAAGACAGCCTGTGAGGTCTAGAAACAATGGTTTTCATCTAATGGCTGAGAAATTAATTTGCCTCTCCAAGAACTAATATTTACATAGTAAATAACTTAATATAATTTACTGAATAAAAAACATTGTTGCCAAATTTCCCAGGCTAAATTGAGAAAATTCCTTTTCAAATAGGGTTTTAGCAAAAATATTGCTATCTATTTTCCAAAAAATTCTGACGTGATTGAAAAAAAAAAAAAAAAAATGGAAGTTTTTTTCGAAATCAGCACACTAAATAATACAAAAATCACTGAAACATCGTTTGTATTTTTCCAAAACTTTAATTTTGTTCCCCTGTGTTACCCGATTTTTAGTTCTGACAATGGGCATTGAGGCTCATTTAACGTACACACAGGCCCTATTCTTGCATTTTTTTAGTACGCTCGGAACCATGATTTCGAAAAAGGTGTAAATAAGTCATTTTAATATTTAGTGTCACACACTAGAATTGGAATAAACATAAAATTGTTTTAAGAATATTACAATGAAAGTTTAAATGCACTTTTAAAACATTAGTCTCTACGAAAAATGCTTTGTAACAATTTGCTTCTATGTAGATAAAACTACTGCACAGAACCCAAATGAGGATTTTTGAAAAATTCACATTTTCAGACTATCAATTTCAAATAGGTGTTCAATTTCTCAGATATATTAAAATAAGAAATCCGTTCTATATTATATATTTTAAAAATTATAGTTCAGGATCTGCATTGAGCGAGTAAGTAAAATTAGCACTAAAGAAACACGGGGGCTATTGGCGATGTGGACCTCGTCATTTTGAACATTATTCAAGTGACGAGGACGACACCCGAGCTAGCACCCTCTCATAACTTAAAACCCCCACACCAACAGGAGGACATTGAGCTTCGATAGATTTAAAGTTTTTCAGCGGCACCAGGATCTGTACTGAAATCTTGGCTATACTCAAGAAAAAGATTAAGGAAACCTTTTTCATAAACAAAAATGTTTCAAGAATATTCTTCAGTTTTGGGGAAAAAAATTAAATAACCCTTTATTTTAAGTTAAGGACTTTGGATATCTATTCTAGTTCAGGGAACACTAAATATCAAAAAAGTTATTCCTGTATACGCATTTCCAAAATTACGGTTCCGAACGAAGCCGGATAGCTTAAGGGAATTGGGAACCAAACTATTGGTTCGACTTGATTAGGTAGCTTTAATGCACAAGTTGCCACATTCGTGCGCGCATAAACTGCTCCAAATACTCGGCATTTTAAAGGAGGGGGAGCAACTAAGGAAGAAAATGTTGTTACTAATGCCAACTGATCGGCAAAGGCCAGGTCAAGGCCCATGAAATTCATCATGATAAAGGGTTAAGTGACGCCTGTCGTTAGCCGTAGCTTTGAGCACCATACAGGTGACAGTACGATTTGGCCCGATTCCACCCCAATTTAGAGGGAGAACACTCTGGGGGTGGTGAGAGGCCTTCCCGAAGGAACGATAGATGGCGACACCACCTATCTCCCCAATTTAGGTATGAAACTGAATTGGAGGGAAATTTTCTCCAGTTTCCTGCACTCGTGAATCAGCCCACAAGACCCACTGATTTAACGAGCACGTGCTCCGCGTGTACTTTGAGACGGGAAGGAAAAGGGTCGAGAAAGATCGTTAGGTCGTGCCGAAGCTTGCGATTGATAAAATGGATAAAAATGCACTGAAAAGTACCTCGCTTTTTATTTCGCCTTCGTCATCTCTTCTTCTGTTGAGTGAAACTGACTGATCAATTAAGACACCACAGTACATAGGATTGACGAACAATCTAAAATATATTTAAGACCATAAATGAACCGCTTTTAAAGTGATTCAAATAGAATCTAAAGGTAAATAAGAAATTACTCACTTTTCTGTACTAGCCAGACGTTCACATTTGGGTGTCCATATATGGACTGTAATCCATGTCTGTGAGAGCAGCCACATTAACCAAACCCAAGCATATTGACTAGATATAAAGTCTTGAAAAAAATTGCCTTGAGGGCAAGTCCAGAATAAATATTTTGGAATAATGTCTTCGAAAAAACACACATTTTCTGTTCGTACTCCACATGCTGCAATTAACATAGAGATACATACTGGTATTGTTAAACTGATTGGAAAAGCAAAACTGAATCCTTGAATGCAAATTTTACAAGCAAATTTTCCAAATACGTAACACAACAGAGAAGCCATAATTTGAATGAGGGCTATATAGATAGGAGTCATAGTGGAAGACATTATAGTGGCCTGCTCATCTAAGGGACTAGCCGTCGGAATATCTGGCAAAATTTCGAGGGGAATCAATCTTTTAATTTGTTGGACTGAAATTGAATGACTTCGAAGACTAGAGGCAAAAACTTTAAATATTAAAGATGCATCATTCATAGTTAAATGCAAAAAACCGAACATGGCACAGAATATAACTATTATTTTCCATATAGACAAGAAGATGTAAGCAAAATAACGACTTTTCCTTAAATCTTCCTTTATAGTACTTAATTTCCGAATGAAGGGTATTGGCGATTTCATGTCTATGTAGTTTTCCCACCAACGCACTGAAACTAGTGTTACAGATACTGGTATTAACCATGCCATTGAATCAATCTCTGTTAGAGGCCACACTACAAAACCAGTCCCTTGTATTATAATGGCTAAAATATCAAATATTATTTTCAATGGTCTTTTGGATTCACCAGAGTGTCTAGACAGCAAAGCTAACACAGCAGGCACAAAACAAACACAATTTGTTAACATGGCTGCTTTGATGACATCAAGGTCTGGAAGAATAACGAATACCAACACAGATAAACCAACAGCATATGTCGTCTCTGCAATAAACACCTGCAAAGGAAATACGAAGTCTTATTCACTTTATAAAAGTACAGCAAAAACAAATTATCTTGGCTGAGGAATACTTACAGCAACAAAGGATGCCAGCTTAGGTTTTTTGTACGATTTGAATAAGCATATTCTAGAACTCCTGAATAGTGCAAAGAGTTCGGGTACTGCTAAAACAAGAAAAAGGCTCCAGATCCATGGTACTCTTTCAAATTCTGCAAGAAACACTTCGTATTCCTTGTCACGTTCTAATCCTAAGCAGAAATCATTGGAATTTAATGCATTGATGCAATTATAAAATGAAAATTGAAATCTTTGTCTTCAGTTATTTAATTTTCAACAGAAAAAAAAAATTATCAAATGTTAAAACGTTTCACTTTTTCCTCTTTTTTTTTTATACATTCCTTTACATAGTTACCATTATTCTCCACTTACACATAAATGTTATAATATAAAGGGCAATTTTAGCAAAGTAGAAGTTTCTCAATCATTTAGTGATAAAAAATTCCAAAATCTACTCAACATTCAAAAGGCGTACAAGAGAGTAAACGTACCAAGGCCTTTATGACAGACTGGAAGAGTCTTGTTCCTTCTTACGTGGGAGGTCATGAAAAACAACGTTCCTTTGGAGATGACTGCCGAACCGAGGACGATACAAAATGTAAAAAGATAAATGAACAATTTAAAAGCTTTCAGAGTGATGTCAACAGCTTTCGAAATGACCGTTTCATCTTCTTCCTCTGGAGGCGTAACCACGAAAACGTCCCAGCCTTTTACATCCTGCCCACTTCGACGACTGGAAAAAAGAATTCAGTTTGAATTACAGATTAGCGTAAGATGTTCTTGGGTATAAAGGAAATTTAATAAGTGATTCAATTAAACGGTACAATCTCATTTTAGTCAAAATAATATTGCTCTTTGAATTTTTGACGCTATATTTTAATTTTATCCTGATTCAGAACAAGTCTTTTCTAAGTGCAAACATTCTAATTTTCAATTATTTGAAAAATTTGGTTTTTCCCATGCTACAAGTTGAGAAAAAGTTAATATTTTTACAAATCAAAAATTCCACACTTTCAAAGTTAACTTTAATTACAAATTTTTGGTAAAAAATCTTAAGGTAAATTGTATGCATTTTAAAACGTTCAAAAGTTTTTAATGTCTGCGAACTGTTTTTGCCTCTCTAAAAACTTAACACTATTTTCAAAAAGAATTTTAAACCGAAATGTCTTCGACAAAGTACACAATTCTAGGACTTCATTGTTTTACCAAATAAGTATAAAACACCGATTTGAAACGCTATTTGTTCGCCTAACTGGTACAAAATTTCACTTAAATTTATGACTTTGTACTTTTAAGATTAGGTCAACACAGAAAACGATATTCTTAAAAAGTAAATGAACTTTCAATAACTGACACAAAACATTTAAGCCCATAATTTGTCTCTGGAACTCGTTAAACCTTTTGTGTTCATTACACGGTCATCTATTCTTGTTCTCCATATTTGGAAAGTGTGATAGCTCCTTCACATCTCTCCGAGAAGGAAATTTTTATCAATAGGAAGTCAATGTTCATAAAATTGACCAAAATTCTATTCAAAGAATTCCTTTCTGGGGAATTTTGGATCCAATCCATGCATCTAGAGTTTCCTATTTATTGCATTTCGAATTGCTTATTGACGTCGCATTTCGAAGCTACTCTAAGGCTATTACCGAATGGACGTTTAAGTGACATCAAAGCTGGTGCCCCACTCTTTAAGCTTCCATACGCGAGAACACTTCTACCAAAACTCGTAATTGTTGGTATATAATAACATTTTCTTTCATTCTAGAAAACATTTTAACATAATGAAGTATAAAGCGCATTGAATCATTAGGGCTTTTTAAAGCAAAATTTTATATTGAGTAAGAAATTGACTAAAAAAATTTACAAAATGGCAAGGAGAATTTTCTCTTAATTCCTTTTAAACTTTTTTTTAAACAGAAGTTTGTTTCTTCTGGGATTTAATACGGTAACAGAAAAATGTTTTCAAATGGCATCCATAAAAGGCTTCGAGATGTTTTACAAAATTTTGACGCGCGTAAGACCAGACTAATTTAAAATTTCACTTAAAACTGTGCATAAATTAAGTCTTAAGAATTACTTCAGGGGCTCGACAGAGAGCTCTGGGCTTAACCAGGGATGTCTTACGGCATGGACCGACTGGGCTCATGACCTCGTTGTTACATATATTTCCGAATATATTCTCCGAAAGACTAGGAATTACATACCTCGTCAGTTGGAAACAATGGCAAGACTGCATTATTAGGTGTGTGATGACCGTTGTCCATATCTAGGCATAGGCTTACCACTATAAAACATTCATTTAATCGAAACGCGGAAGTTTGTTGAAACGATTTGTGTCCAAGTTTAAAGTATTGTGCGTCGTAATTTGTTTCAGATAATAGTTTGTACATTTGACAACGTATACTATATACCGTCTACTTTTAAGGGTCACAGGTTGGGCCTACTTTTGCATAGAGGCCCGGGGACTCAAATCATAAGGTATCCCTCAAGCATTCTTAAGGACGTCCCTGGCCTTATAATATTGGCTTGGAAAAGGCATTGTTAGAAACAGTCCTCCAAATTCTTGATCCTATATCACTTAAATCTAAGTTGGAATCAACCTCCAAGGTGCATAGGTTTTTCCAAGAAAATTCTTTTAATGCATATGGCCAGCCCATTTTTTTCTTATATATTTGAATTTATGCATAATAAATCTCAAGACTAGATCTTGCATGCAAAGTTCCGTCAATTTGTTTCCTCACTCAAAAACTCCAAGGGTCTCCTTAGTCTTTTTTGCCCTCGTTTCAGAAGAATATCTGTCCTGGATTTCTGATAGGTTGGTATTAAATTCAAAGAATCCGAACTTTTTCAATTTTGTAAACGTTGATTTCCATTGCGAACAATAGATTTTTAGTATATATGGTTTTATTTTTAATAAGATAATTTTAATTAAAAAAATGGTTTTCTTGTGTAAACAATTATTCAATTAGCTTTAAATTTAAGCATATCATTGAAATCCATTGGAAACTAAGAAAGTAATTTTACAGTTTTGTATTGATTCTGTAATTCCATTTATAGTGATTCTGTTCAGAGAATTAAGTGCAATAGACAAAATGCTTCGCGAAGACAGAAATAAATTCAAGACAAAGCTTGTTGGGGAAAACATTGGTTTTAATAGTAGAACAATGGTTCTGACTTATTCCACTCCCGTCAAGAACAAATTAATATCAACTCAAACCTTTCGGGAAGTAACCAGTGGGAGTATTGAGGATGAATCATCGAGTCGATTGCTTATTAACGCCGCATTTCGAAGCAAAACGCGAGGGGGACTGACCGTTATTTTTTGAACTACGATCAAGGGACGGGAACAAAACCATTCATTGCATCATCTCGCCAACGTGAGCATCGACAGATCGAGCGTACATCTACGCAGCGGTCTTTAGTGGCAGAAAAACCCACGGCTCGACCATTTAGCTACCATGACCCTTCTGATTCATCCCAACTCTTCCAATTTACTAATTGGACACTGGTTTTATTCCAATAGAACGCATTTCTAAATTCTTTTTCTGGAATTCACATTTTTCCCGTCAGTCACTTTTTCCGGAATGCATAATTTCCGTAATCTAATTTCAATACGGATTCGATCTTTAATAAAATTAGACACGAAGACTGAATGGATGCATTTATGGAACGAATTAGTTCAATTTCCTATTGAAATCTCTTTTCCTTGCATTCATTTTCAATGTTACTTAATGCTAAAATACAATTCACGAAATTTACTAAAGAATTCATAGAAATAAAATGCACCATTTATTGACAAAATGTTCCGGATTTTCAAAAGGAGGCGTTTTGAGTTGAGTTCGTAGCTTTCTACTTTTAAAATATTCACATTTTCTACCATTATTCGAGACAGTTTTGTAAATCCTTTTACTTTGAGAAAATTTACAGCGTGTATTTTTTATAGAATGCGATCCATTGGCAATTGTGCCTCTTCGTGGGAGTCTATTGTTTATTAACGTTGCACTCTGGTAAGAAGAGGTCTGTTGCCTTGAGCTTTGGTCACATAGCGAAGACTACATTTAAGCCCCTCTACAAGCCCTATCTTGGCCAATACAACTTTATCACACCTTAGCGACTATCTAAAAATTGCTCCGATGTAAGTTTTGTCAACATAAAACTAGATGGAGTCGTATCAGGGGAAGGAAGATAGGAACACGAATGAAATTCGAGCAAAGAAAAAAATTTCAATGAAATGAATTTTAAAGTATGGAAAAACCGCCGACTATAATAAGATGATGCCGACTTTTTCTGACGACTCCAGACTAGAGGAAAAAAGGAAAACTCCTTCCATCGTTAAACTTTATTAAAAATATTCATTTCTTTTCCTTTCAGACAATTCTAATTCAACGCAATAAAGAATGAAATTGATTTTTCGTAAAAAAGACTCATTTTTTGTAAAAGTATTGTAAAAATTGTAATTTGTTCCAAATATTGTTTAGATGCTGCATAGGACGTGGAGTGATTGAGGTTTAATGGCGCAAGGGCCAATTTTGGCCAAACTGCGCCAACTTTGTGACGTGGAAAGCAAAAAATAAACTACTGCTACTAAACTATCACTTTCTATTAACAATGCTTCCGTGTTAGATAACCGATTATATAAAATATCTGCAAAAAGTTTTTAAATTTTATAACTTTATTTTGCAATGGGTTCAAATTCTGTAAAACTCGCTTAAAATTCTTCACTTTGTAATTTCGAAGTGTAATTTTAATTTCACCCATTTACTGTCAACCAAATAATCTAGATTACTCTCCGCTAAAGAGCCAACATCTTTGTATTCCAAGATTTTAACATATGTACTATCCCAACCAATTGGACAATCCAAAATTGGTGTTTTAATATTAGAGTCTTTAAATTTTAGCATAAGAGATGGTATGCGAAACTTTTCAATAATTCCCGAGCATCAGAAATGAACCGTTTTTTTTTTGCAGAGTACTAGTGAACATCAAAGCAGGAAATCGATAAACAATGTACATGTAATGAGAATTATATGGCTGACGTTAGAAAATAAGTTGGTGACAGTTACGAGATGACTGAAGATATATCAAACCGAAATAAACATTTTCCCAGTAAGTTCCGGTTTACATCCAACCAAAGTAACGATTTTTTTCCGGTTCAGTTCCGGTTCGAAGCTCTGAAAATGCTTAAGAAACAGGGTTGCAATTTTCACACTTATCACTCAGTTTGGTGACGAGAGACATTCAGTGTCAAGGTGTAAACCAAAATAGGATGCAGCCCATGGACGTCAATGGGAGGATTTTTAACCTCTCAAACCCTTTAACACGACGGGTTCTATGGGAGAAAAAAAAGCTGGCTTGGGTTCCTCTAATTTTTCTGCAATGCTACAGAAGGGCTACTGACAATAGGGATCTCCTAGCTTGGAATCTGTTGGATAACAAGACTATCAGAACTGGTACTTTCTCTTGACTTCTAAATCAAGCCCTGCTGTATGATTTCGAGATCCATATAACAAGAATCGTCCAGATAAGGGGTACTCAACCTTTTCCCCCCGCCAGGCCGCATACACATGTTATTACCCACTAATTAACCGGAATTCTGATATGACTCAACAAGGTACTTCTCTACACTGCTGTTTTGCGTCCCATTTTAAGTTATGCTTGCCCTGTGTGGGGTTACGCAGCAAATACTAATATTAAAATTCTTGAAGTCTCGCAAAATTCATTTTTTAGAAATATAACTAGAGCTGGTAGATACACCAGAAACTCCTACATCTATAAAGCCCTTGATATTAAACCTTTTAAAAACTTTATTCAAACTCTTGCAATTAAATTTTTTAATATAATCTCCCCAATACCAATAATCTAAATTTAATAGACATTCAAAATTATCACTTAAATAACAAAACTAAGAGACCCAGGAGAATACTCCTGGATTCTTATAATCTCCCTTAATAGTATTGCTTTGCAATCACCGGTATGGAAAATGCAAACTATTCATTCTAAATTTTTTACTCCATATTTTTATCTCTAATTTTTGTAATTCTTGACTTTTAAAATTTTTTCTCATCGCTGCACCCACCAGGCAAGCAATCTCTTATTTCAATTTCCCCAACTTCAGGGCAGCCATTAGAGAGCTTTCTCACTGATTGCTATCAACTAATGACAGTGTTTACACTACAGCTCCCAATTGACTGTCAAAATTCTCAGGACTTTTTTCCCACCTAAATCAGAAGACTACTACCCCCAGACTGACGTCATTCTACCAAACTCAGTGTGTGTGAACTTTGTTTTTCCCACTCAGGTTTTCCCACTTGTCAGCGCCAAAATACTTATCAGATAGGGGATGGAGGATCTATTGCAGATCCATATCCCTGTGACGAAGAAACGTGAAAACAATACACATGTTAGGCATTTCATGCGGGTAGCATACATATGGTAGTTATTTCATGCGAGTCGCAACAAGAGAATAATGGAAAAAAAACACATAAGACCAAAGCAACACATCTAGTATAAACCAAATTGATCAAAATATTAAAGCTCATTTGACTTTTGTTGCAAAGTTATATTAACTTTTCTATCAAACACATTCGCACAAAAACATTTATTTTTATGAATTTTTACCGAGTTATGGGATAATTTCTATATACTTTCTTTCATCTATGACCAAGCCTCTTGTCTACTTTCTACAATTAAAAAACTAATAGCAAAATTGATACTTTTCATCAATTGATTGTACAAAAAATTTAATTAGAAATTCTATCATTATTCCCCAATAATTAAATTTCTTAGTGTAATGGGCCATGACCGGGCCACAGGTTGAGTATCAATGGTCTAGATGCATCCAATGGTAGGTAAAATCGAGATTCTTTTGCAACATCGCTAGCAATATGAAAATTGCTGTTTAAATCCTTTGCCAAGAAAAAGCTGAAGTTGTGTGTCAAGACAAACTTGAAGGTTCAAATATTATGGTACTTTTTTGCTAGATTTTTTTTCAATGTTTCTACCCTCTGGAGTTAAATTTGATCGTAGATTCAAAGTCTATCCTGAAGATTCAGATTCATCGATTTAAGATTTGTTTTTACAAAATAACCACAGGATAGCACTTGTATGTTTCAAAAGTTTAATTCTAAAGAAAACTTTATTCTTTGTGATCATCTCCAAATCTTTATTGTGTATAAAAACGCGCAGCCATTGGATTTCCCTTAAAACTTATTTAAACATTCAGTCATACGTCTTAATATTTTTAAGATTATATAACAAGCTCAACAATAACAATTCGGCAACATTGGTTTACTTATATTCAAGGGAGAGTGAAAGCGAGATTTGAGGTAACTTCAATTTGTTTCAATCTTGATGCATTTGCTTTGCCCGATGTGTTTAGTCACTTTTTAAAAGTAGTCGAAAGATGTTTTTTAATTACGTCTATCTGTCAAGAGTTTTTCTAACGGTTTCCAAATATAGAGAAAGATTACCTTACAAATAAATAATGTACATTAAAAGTTAGACTGGCGAAATAAATTTTAAACTCTTCAAAAAACATTTTCCAAAAGCATTTCAGAGTTCTTAAAGAAAATTTGTTATTCAAGAGTGTATTTAAAGATCGTTACGAGATCATTTTCGTTAAGACTGTTCTTCGTTTTCAACACTAATATTCTGAACACTTTTACACTAAGTGAAATTACTTCATTATTCTACCTCTTTCGATCAAATCTAGAGAACCAAGCATAGTTATTTCTTAGACCATTTATTTAAAATCATGTTCAAGTTTTGAATGCAAGGTTATCTCCAAGTATTGTTCAAGAATATTACTCATCTCACTTCACTATGTTATATTACTCATCTTCCTCCAAATTGATACATTTTTCTAGGATAAAATATGCTTAATAGTTCGTGTTCTATACAGCAATGCAAAACAAGTCCAAATTTTTTTTTTAAAAAAAGTTATTTAAAAGACTAATAACATGGAATTTATATTAATACCATGTTTGAAAAGGATGACTATAGAAAAATTGCATATAGTTACAATGTTCTACACATGTTTTGTACATTTCTACAATCAAAATCTTTAAAATAGTTCATGCAAGAAGCATTTAGAGATTATTTTCACTTTAGAAAAATTGAGAATAACGAAATATTTATTTGAATTTCTCTTAATTTAAAACTCCCACCTGGCGTAAGTGTTTTCATTCAATAAAGTTTTCTCATCATCCGTTTCTTCGTCACTGATGTGTAGATCTGTTTTCAAAGGAATTGGAGCCATGGTGGAATTTTATATTCTATAAGGAAAAAAAAGAATCAGACGAGTGTCATTTTAAAATACTAACAATAAAATTAAATAATCTATTTAAAATGGAAAGATAGAGTATAATTTATAGTATATTCTTTAGAGATCAAAAGCCTGTTTTATTCCAGAGCCAGAAGTGGGAGAAAGTCAAAAATAGAAGGGAGCCCCCCTAAGAATTGAGCTGAAAGCAATCGGTCGGACCTCGTATTAGATGCATTTCCTTCCGAAAAATGCTCAAACTTGGCAAAAAATGCAGATAGGATTCGAGTTGAAGCGAAGATAAGTGCGTGAAGAGAGAAGTATTCCAGTTGGAAAAGTAGTAGCAGAAAATTAATAAGTGAAATTAATTATAAATGAATTGATATTTATAAATAAATTATTAAAAATTGACCAAATCAATTTGGAAAATGTTTAAATGAACAAATTTGACAAAAACTCAATTTGTATCGATTTTTATGAAATCAGCTTCGAAAATTCCCCGTTAAAATATTTGAAAATTGCTCACTGCCAAGTTCCCCGGAAATGTTGAAAGCCATATACTAATTAAAAATCCATTGTGCAAAGACATTAACTGAATATCATACAGAAAAACAGCGTAAATGAAAGGAACCCTTTCAATTGTATTTCCGAAAGATAGCGAACGTGCTACCCATACGGCATGTAGAGGCACATTAAGAGCTTCACGAACAGACATGGGTCTGTCCTAACCAATCCATTTCCATCATGTCAATTGATATGGATTCATTAATAATTGGAGGACGATACTATTGATATTTGAAAGTAAAGAGAAGTGGACAATCTTCTGTGGACTCGACAGAAATAACTCCAGCCACCAGTTCATGAAATCTCCAAGAACTCGAGTGGGATACCAACTGAGATCTCTTGATTGGATCTGAGCAGAGCGGATAATTCACTGCAACAAATATTTTGGGATAGTCTCATTTAGATTATAAATAAATTAACTATTTAGATTGCAAGATGTTTAGCGTGGTCTTTCAGCTTAATTTTTTTTTGAATTGATTCATCAAGGATACTCTCCCTCCGTGGTAGCTTAATGGTCAAGGTCACGAACTCGTGACTAGTGTGTCATGGATTCGAGCCTAGTACCGTTCAAGACCCGCCGTGTAGAGGAGGCTGATGCACGTTACCTCTATCGGGGCTCATAATTCTCCTGTTGGTGTGGTGAAGAGGTGAGTTCCAGCTCAGGTGTCGTCCTCGTCACTTGACCATGGTTCAAAATGATAAGGACTCGAAATGAATCCTTCATATGGTTTCTTGCAGTAACTGATGGGATTGAAGTAACACTATTGAGAAAATTAAGCGTGAATTATATAGTGGGAAGGCATACGGCAACACGAAAGGGAATAATTGCTCGAAACCATCATGTGTTTTGCCTTTGAATTTATTCATTTTCGCCCATTCGGTATCGTGGTGAGTGACGCTGACTGCGGTGCCGTAGGGTGTGGGTTCGAATCCCGGGGAAGACATGGATGTTTGTGTAGTAATCCTTCTCTTCTTTGAGATGCTTACTTCTATGTCAGCCCCCGTGGGATACTTTGTGGTGCGCGGGTTTATAAATGTTCTCAATATAAAAAAAATAATTAATTTTTGTCATGCCACTTTCAGCAGTAAATATTGTAAAAAAATTGGGAGGATATTGCAACGTTTATATTGCTTGCCTTATGTATCTACAAAAAATTGGAATGTTCTACAAAAGCATTTAAATATTACTCTTTTTAACCACATTACACGACGCTCTTTGGGAAGTCAAAATAGATTAGCGCGGTTAAACCAGTTTGGACACACATGTAATGCTCTAAAAAATGTATTGATGCAAGTAACAAGAATGAAGCTAAATTCTATTGGATTCAATACAAGAAAAGCCATTTATTTTATGTTTAGTGCTATAGATTGCAATATTGTCGTTATCAATAAACTATTTCAAGCCAGAACAATTGTTCTTGACTCGGCTTTTAATTCAGTCAATAAAATTAAAACTGAAAATTCCAAAATTTAAGAACAAAAATTTAAAACATTTTTAGACGCAGCAAAAATGCTAGCACGTTGTTTGAATATTTCAGAACATTTTCTTAAAAAGTGAATTCGAAAAAAAAATTATACTCAAAAGTAACAGAAGATAAAGTTACAGAAAAACAGGTAGAAGGATTTATATAAATGATATTTCTTAAAACTGTAATTGTGATACTGTTATTGTACAGATAGAAGATAGATTTATAAGTATACCAAATATTTCTGATTTCACAAATTTTTTTTTAATCACTGATATAAATTCCTTAGAAAAATGCTCCAAAACCTTTGTAAAATGTTATAACACAAAAACATAGACGAAAATTTTATCCAAAAAATATTTGTAACGGGATTTGGTTTTGAATGAAAGGAATGTAAATAATGGATCGAAAGTAAATAATGTAAATTTCGGGATCGAATGTCTACATAGGTTACAATTAGGTAATCTAGTGTTGTTGTTGCTCATGCCATCTGTCGTTGGCTTTTAGCCTTGAGCACCATACAGGTGACAGTACGATTTAACTCGGAGAAATTCCCGAGGGAACGATAGATGGCGACACCACCTATCTCCACCTCCACAATTTAGGCATGAAACTGAATTGGAGGGAAATTTTCTCTAGTTTCCTGCACTCGTGATCTAGTAAAATATATTATCAAACATATGTTACAGAGAATCGAGTTACCATACAGGGAAATGGATTGATTGAATATTAACGTCGCACTGTTCAGCTACACGAGGGCTTTTGGCAACGGACCACGTAATTTTGAACCAAGTGACGTGGACGACACCTGAGGCGGCACCCCCCTCTCCTAACTACCACACCAACGGGAGGACGTTTCAGCTCTCGGCAGATTTAACGTGCATCGCTGCCCTACACGGCGGGTCCTTAGGGGTACTGGGCTCGAACTCGTGACAAGGCAAGCCATGGTCCGATACCCATACCACTCGGCTACCGCGGTCACACAGGGAAATGGAAGCAAAGGCAGTCCCAAGAGGGAGAAATGAAAGATTTTAGTCACAAGGATTACAAATAAGATACTTTCGTTGTATATAATGAAAATTATAAATTTATGTAAATATTTTTTTTGAAATGTTTATTTTCGATACCTCAGTTGATCAAGTTAGAAAATTAAATTTTTTGAAATACAGCTCACTGTTTTGAATAAACATTAGGTTCCTGATTCAAAAATCAGAAGATTGACAGAAATAGATTTCTTTGTAAAATCATATGGGTAATTGAAAAAAAAAATTGCAATAGATACATGTCATTTTTTTGAAACCATAGGTTGTAAGATTTTTTTAAAAAATAATTAGTCAATGAATTTAAGCCAATGAATATTGTTAAGCTTATGTTTTTAATGAACTTAATGCGATTATCCTATATAACTTTAACCGTGAGATATATGTGTATCTTCATATATATACATATATATGTATGTGTGTGTATGTATGTATGTATGATTGTACGAAAAAGAATTAAAATGCACAAAGTTCTGTCTAATTAAGCATTTCTAGAATTGAATAGAATCATTGAATAGGAAATGCAAGTACTCAAATAAGAGAATGTAAATATTAATAAGGACAGTGAATGGATTAAAAGATTATTATTTCCCGAAACTCTCTATTGGTATATAGAAAATTTGGTAGTCATCTGTAAGAAATACAACCAGCAAAAAGTAGTTTGCATATTAAATCGAATTTTAAGAATATTAATCAATGCAATTTATATATAATGGAATAAATATATATATATATATATATATATAGATGTACTTTTGTATATATACCAGTATTAGAATGAGGGTTAGGCCCGGTGGGAATGTATGAATATTTTAATCAAGTAGTAGTAAATTTACGTGAAACAATTTGTAATAAGTTTGCAAAATAGGAAAAAAAGTCAGTTTTTCAGAGTATAGTTTATTTTGCCGAAACACACATGAAATCCAATAAGATAGATCTTAATGGGGGGGGGAATCAGTGAATAAACTCAAATGATAGATATTTCATAGAGGGTTTACTTACAATGTCTTCTGATTGAGAAAATGATAAATAAATTTATTAATCAACAAAATTTCAGTCCTTACAAAAAAGAGAATGAGTCATTAGAAATTTTACATCAAATATATTAGTAAAAAATAATAAAAGAGAACTAGGATCTTAATATTTTTTTAATAAGAAATAGTTAATGAAAGAGCGCTAAAAATAGAGAGCTCTAGAGAATGTATAGTATAAAACATTCAGTGAAGATGTTAAATGAAGAACGAGAATATGAGATTGGAGGAAAAAAAGGTTCATTTTCCTAATCGGAAAAGAACTGTTGATCACTTCGTTCTGTTCTCAGAAATATATCCATCAATGTAATTATATATAAATTATAAAAATAAAAAGTAAATTCTCTCTCACATGAAATTACATAGGAATATTAGGGTGGGAATAATCAAGTGCGCGCTCACGTGTATGAAAGTATAGCCAACACGTTTTAATTTAAAACTGAAGAAAGTAATGAATGTGTGTATTGTGTCAACAAGAGTTCTCTAATTCAAATTCAATGAACAAATTCTGTCTATCAAAAATTAAACCAGCATGAAAATAATCCAGTATAAACAGGTTTTTCACGAAAAATTGACATGAAAAAATGGTTTCCATTTCACTGAATTCAACTTAATTCGCTCTAATTAAAAATATGATCCTAATTATCCCTATTCATCAGAAGGAAAAATAACGATAAAACTTGCTGTTTATTAATTCATTGGTATGATAAGAAACTCCATATACTTATTAACTATTATTTTCAACAAAAGGAAAAAAAATTCTCCATTTATTACGAAGATAATTAATAACGGTATCATAAAAAAGCTTCACAAAAGTCTCAATTTTTAATCTAGTGACATCTGTACTGTACTGTGTGTGTGCAGTAGATGTCTCAATAACTGTTCACAGCCTTCATTTAAAAAGGAGAGAGCCTTTGAAAAAGCCAATGAATTTGAGAAGTCAATGAGTAGAGCCAATGGCGTCCCTCTTATGGGAGGAGTGACCTCGCCCAGACACGGTGTGGAAGGTAGGCTTAAGGGATCATTTGACCGTGGTTGAGAAGGACTATTCCTCGCGAAGCTTCAAAGATAAAAACTTGAATCAACTTTCTTAAAACTTGGATAAAATCACATTCGTTTTGAAAAGTTTTTTTCTTGCATAAGCAATGAAATGAAAAGTTTCAAGTAGAAAAATAGGAATTGTTTCTTTTTTCTGCTTTCGAGCTTTTTTAATAAGGTTATACTTTAATAAGGAATCCAATCAATTCAAAATTCAATGTTCAATTCGTGGATATTTATGAAGAAGCAATTAGTTAATGATCCTGATCAGAAAAACTCCCCTTTGGGATTTCTAATTTTCTGAAAAAATTAATTCTTTCAATGAACTGTAAAATATGCATAGTTATAGTATAGCATATATAGTATAGCATAGTTTCATAAATTTTAAGACTGATTCTTTAAAGAAATATTTATTTCCAATGGGATTAACATTTTTATTCATGATGACTCGTCTCATTCAGAAGACGTTCTCGTTTGGAGTTGAAAAGGAGATCTATAGAGTCCCCCAGAGGTCTAGGACGACCAGCCAAAAAGTAATTGGGCAGTCCATGAGTAGGATAAGTGATGATATGATAGTGGTAAGTATGATAGTGGCTTTAATTTTAAAGAAAATTTAATCAAGTGGAAAACACACAAATTGTGAACAGATTTACTTACTGAATTTAATGAGGTTTAATAATTTGCATTTTTTTTACAAGCTGACAGCATAAATTTTATTAAAACAAGAACCATTTCAGCTTTTCTTTCCTGAGTTAAGCTAAAGAAGTATAATACTGGAGGTTTCGAATTTTCTAAATTTTTCACAGATAATCTGTCAGAACGTTTTAACCTACGTTCAAATTTTAAATACCTTTGATTCAGATTCAGTATGCAATGAATTTATATGTTCATATTGGAAAAAAATGTCACATTACAATAGGAACTAATCGTACTAAGCACTAACGAAGATCTTAAAGTTTAGAAACGGATGAACAATTTTGGCTTTAAAAAGTAAAACCTGTTATTTGTCCCGACTTATGGAATATCGTAATGAAGTTTTTCATTGCTTTTCCTAGTGTGAAGTAGTTTCAATGGGGTTGCCAATTTCCAAAAACAACAACAAAAAAACAAAAACAAAAACTGGATACTACTAACAGAAGAGAATTAAGTGTTTAAAATAGACAAGATTTTTTTTTTATACCAAAAGTTGAAAATTTGATATTGTAGTGCTAGAGATTCATCCCTCCCATTAAAATCATTTTGTTTGTTGTTTAGTTATTTAATTTAACAGTTTTATTTATTAATTAACTTTTAATTTAATTAATTGACGTGAGCTTTTTAAATTTTAAAAACACTATACTTCATTACAGTTAGAAATTTAATTCTTTTAAAACAGGACCAACTGTGAAAAAGACATTTCAGTTGATAAATTTACAAAAATTCAATATTAATTAAGCCGAAAAACTTTTCTATGAGACCAAAAACCTCTGGTCATGTTATTTCATACTGAAGAGTCAAATTTCCCCCTTTTTTTCCATCTGGAACGACACTTGTCCTTATGTGATCTTTGCAAAAATTTCAAAGTTCTCGAAAATAATTCAAATTTTTCGGGGAAATGAATTAGAGATATATTTTTGCTCTCGACGTAATTTCCTTTAAAAAATTATAGCTCTCAGGAGGATAAGGACTTTGTGTGGGAACTCTTTACAATCCAAAAAATACTATTATTTAACATCAGCCTTAAATCAATTGAATATTCGATATCTCGCTTGTTAAAAAAATTGTATATATTTTACTATGTACATATTTCAATATTTTACTTGGTGGGATCCAACTTTTCAATCCTTTCGAAGGATGCAAATTCATTTTTTTTTAATTCAAGAGTATTATATTATCATGGAAAGGAAAAAGATTCAATTGAAACATAGAAAAAACGCCTTAACAAATAGAGTTAATTTAAAAGTGCAATAATTCATTCGAAAAATAAAAGGCTGAAATATGGCAAGTAAAAGGAAATAATGAAAAAAAAGAAAAGACGGGAAAATGCTGGTTAAAAATTTTCTTAAAAGCTTACCTCAATGAATAAATTTTTTGGAATGAGTCACATAGCTATATATATATATTATTTTCAGTTGTTCTTTGCACGCTTGTAGCAAGAAATACAAGTACCAAAAACCGGCAGTTTCATCGTAAACAATTTCATACTCCCTCCATATCGCTTAAAAAGAAAAGGAGTGAAATTTTTCTTTTAAAAAAATCCAATTGGAGCATCCGAATCAAGTTCATCCAGGAGAGAACACCTCCAATTCCACTTTGTGGAATGGGGTTTTCAGAACGCGTTGAAAAAGAGAATCTACAGATGCGAAAGGTCGCATCCTTGAAAACTACCCAGACAATTCCTGCCTTTTGGGGTCATCGTTATTCGGCGGTGACCGAATGACAACAATCTTCACCTTCGATACTATCGGGAGTCTTTTGTTGTCAGTAAGTTTTGTTGTCAGGTTGGTTGTCCGGGAGAAATGAAGGAGATTCGTCTGAAAACAAGTTGAAATGTTTTTCTATCAAACTCAGAATTCTTTTGGGGTTTTTCATGTTAGAAATATTTGAGAATTATAATAGTGGTAGAAAATAAGTAATTCCGTTGGATTTTACTGTAAAAAAAGCCTTGCGGGACCAGTTGAAGGTTGTCCTCGTCAAATAACAAGGAATTTATTTTCAGACTACATAGGCCCTCTATTTTTCATAAAAATTCAAGGAAAGATTCCATAAATACATATTTTTCGATTGAGCATGTAAAATCTCTTTAGCATCACAGCATAAGAGACTAAATATAGATTTACAACCGATTGAATAAAAATGGACAGATTAAAAAATTGACGTCAGGAACTATCCTTAAAGGAGTCAGAATTTTCTATTAACGTTAGAGAGTATTTTTTATACGGAAAAAGTCTTCTTAAACATTTCATGAAGACGATGCATTATCATCTAGACCAGTGGTTCCCAAAGTGGTATCTACGGACCCTCAGGGATCCCCGATATCACTCAGGGGTTCCGTGGAAATTTAAAATTGATTTCGGGGTCTCTGAACAACGTCAGGAGGTCAGTGCAAGGTTTAATGTAAAATTTAAAAAATTGATACATATTTTTTATGGAAATTTAAATAAGTAACAATAAATCCCTTGAATATTCACGACTGGATATTGAACCCTTTTACAAGTGGACTAACTCAGATCCCAAACACAAATGGGATTTCATTTTAATCTTATTGAAATATCCACAAATGAGAGCCAACGTTCGAACAAGAATACCACAAATTCTGGTTACCAAATTTTATATTCTACATTATATTTTATTGTCCCGTTTTCTGATTTAGTAGAATGTGGATTTACACAGTGCCGTAAAAACACACAAAAAAGAAACCGACTCACAAAATTAGTGCTATTGAGGAATCGCGGTTGTGCTACTCACAAACATAACATCTCATCAACTTCATCCGTCATTAATTTTTTTAAAATTTTATTTTAAACATAAGTTATAATTTCAATAAATAGTTCTTATACAGTTTTTTTTTTTTAATTTGTAGTTTTTATACTATACTTTTATATAACTTTTTTCACTTGGAAAAGTTTTTACCATAAAAAGACATCCATGGGTTAATAAAGTTTGGGAACCACTGAGATCTAGACAATGGAGAATGAAATGTGTTAAAAACAATAGATATTGTCTTAAAATAGAATGAATTTTTTTGTAAAGAACGTTACATATAAAATGTTTAACAAATAAATGAAAAGATTTAAATTTGTCTCATTGCAATTAATCCCATGGATTGTTTATTACTGTTGCATCCTCAAGCTCTCCGTAATTTTGAGCCATGGTCATGTCCCCACTCTCCAAACTTCCACTCCTTGCCAACATTCAGCCTCGACAGATTTCACGTGCATCATCCCACTAGGTGACGACGTGTCGTGAATTGAAGCTCTGTTGCCCCTCCGCGTAGAGAGGAGTTCAATCTATTGAGATTCAAAGTCCTCACGTTGGCATTTTGGAGAGGGGGCTCAGGTTTTGCCCTTTGCCCACTTGTTCAAAATGACGAGATTCGTCGCCCTCGTGTTGTTTTATAGTGTGACGTTAATAAACTTTCAATCATGACACGATTTTATAATCATGACCTCTCAGTTGCAGCGGAGAAGATTCTTATTTTTCTCTTGAAAAAAAATATGAAAATCCAAAAGAATCAATAGGTCTAAATGGCTTGAATGAATGAGAATTTCTTTATCGGATTTTTTTTCTAGGATTCAAAAACTATACGTCATCAATTACTAATTCAAATTGTAATATACTGAGATCAATTGGACCCATAGACAACTGGGATTCTTTGCGAGAAAAATATCTTCATTTCCCATTGCTAAGTAAAATTTCCAACATGAGAAAGGAAAACGAGAAGCAGTTTCACAGCGTTTCGAATTATCTTTTTTTCTTCTCCATCATTAGACAAAAGTGAGATTTTGTTTTTTAAATAAGTTATCGTTTTGCCGGAAAATTAACTTAAGAACAATAAATTACTTTATAAAAGCATAGAGAAAAGTACGTCAACATCAATTCTCTTTCTTCCACATATTGCTAATTTTGTTCCATTCATACCTCACCAACTTCTTAAAGATTAGAAGTAAAATTAGTCAACCTTTATGGGAAATTTCACTTTTTCTATCGATGTATTAACTGACAAAACCTTTACATCGTTATCATATCAACGATATCAAAATCAAAAATAGTATTTTGTCTCGAAAACACTTCTATTCAATTACACTGAACAAATAAATTAAGAGAATTTGCATATTTTATCGAATGGCATGAAAAGAGCTGAACAATGAAAAACCCCTGCGTCTAGATAAAAATGAAAATCTTGCATGTCAAATACGCAAGCTTACACGTGTGTGTAGGCAGAGCCAGGGATTTTAGGACGACGTTAGTGTTCCAGTTTCTAGTATCCATGCCATAATTTCTGTAACTACCACTGACATTATATTAATATTTATCACACTTTCCGTTGTATTTGTTTCATGTAAAATATTTAGTTCTATTTAAATTTCTTTTATTTTGTTTCAAACTAATTTTTAATTGCTATTTAAATTATACAGCTATTAATTATAGACATAGTTAAAAATTCTTTTTCATATTATAAGGACGTCCAAGAGCCACGACAGCCTGAGAAGATCGCTATTTGTCGATTATAGCGAGGCGTAACAGAGGGGCTGCAGCTTCTCAGCTCTCTCGTTACTTCTATGCAGCCACAGGAACCCGTGTATCAAGGGTCAAAAAGACTTTATGAGAAAGGGTTGTTTGCGTCCCACTCACATCTACGAACAGGAGAGTTCGTTTAGCTTGGTGAAGACAGCGTAGAGTATGGATCAATGGGTGACCGCGTTTTGTTCACCGTTCAGCCTAAAAGACGATTCTCACCGTACGTTCATATGAAGAGAATCAAGATCCCGCTACCTTCCCTCCAATGTCCGCGAAATTGGCAATTATGGGGAAGGAGGTTTAATAGTCTGTGCAGAGGTATCCTGTTGGATGGCCGTACACATCTCCATGTCTTTAAAAGAGGCTCTGTGACTAGTGGGATGTATAGGGATGAGGTCTTGGAGACCTTTGTTAGCCTTTTCAGGGGTGCATGAAGCCCCGAGCTAATTTTAATGGACGATAACGCGAGGCCACATAGAGGTGTTCTGGTCGACGAATTTCTAGAGAGTGAGGATATTCGCCGTATGGATTTACCAGCCATGTCTCCAGACCTCAACCTTATAAAGCATGTCTGGGATGCTCTGGGGAGGACAATTGGAACTCGCAACTCCCCTCCGAGAACCATCCAGGAAATGAAAACAACGTTACTGAACGAGTGGGACCAATTGCCACAAGAACTGATAAACTGCCTGATTTCAAGAATGACATCACTCTGCGAGGCCTGTATAGCTGTAAGAGGGGGCCGTACCCCCCCTATTAACCCAATTCTTTTGTTTATTCTGCAACCGCTGTTGAATACCTTCTAACCCCAACGAGTGTTACACGCAATCATGCGTGTGTATTGCAATTCTTGAATGGTTATTTATTTATTTGTATTGCATCAATGTATAAACATATCAAATTTGATTAAAATCGGTCTAGTAGTTCTAGAAATAATCGATCAAGTCTACAAATTCCCTTAATTTCTTGAAACAATGTGTATTTTAAAGTCAAATGTTTTGTTCCTCTGAGACCTCCAGTAACTTTAAAAACTAATCTTTAATTTGAATGGCTTTTACGTTTCAACTTTGCAATATTAGTTTGAATTAAGATCGAGATTAACTTTTTTTTTTAGAAATACTTTTTGGAACCTAGATAAAAATAATGCTTCTGGAAAGTTATTTTAAAAATTAATAATAGTTCTCTTATAATGTACGCGCAACACGAGTATATATATACGAGTATATATATTTAAATGTGAAATCACACAAATTTGCTGACGTTCTCTTAACCCTAGAATGCTACCCATTCGTCTAGCAGACTACGGATATAACAAATTACCATGTACCCTCCCCCCCTCCCCAAAAAAACAGGAAATATAACGTGCAACTCAGTACCTTCATATGACCTTGGCTACTACAGATAATGATATTTCTTTTTCTCAAAATATTTTCACATATAGTATTTTTAGAGCAATGTTAGTCTGAGAGACGAATGGGTAGCAGTAACGTTTGGAATTGAGAATCTGTCTTATTTTTTCCCCCTGCGTTTTCGAGATGATGTCAAAACTTTTTCGCGAAGAAAACTTTTGGGGTAAACCTGAGGCTATCTGATAATTATTAAAACAGCTAATTGATGATGATAATTTTATTTCTGAGGATGAATCAGAAAACGAAAATTTTATCGAACTTTAAAATCACGAATTTACAGATAGCATGATAAATATGAGTTTAGTGAATGCATATGTTATATATGTACATAATATGTGGCTCTCAAATCTGAAAAAGCATTATTTGGAAGAAAGTTTGCGATAAAGCTAAGTAAAGATCGCCTTGCGCCATGGTTGAAGAAACGTATAAATGTATCAACTTCGCCCCGATCAACAAGGACAATTATCTGTGAACTTTTGAACATTGAACCGAACATTGAACCCCCTGAACAATTGGAAACTAAAAACAGGGAAATCTGTGCCTTTTGCCCATGTCTCTCTCAGTTGCGTAGAATAACACGAAAATTTTATTCTAAGCCATGTGTGGAGAGCATCACGCTAAAATGAGTAAAGAAAATAAATAAATTTTACTTTCCTGCTTATGTGAAGGATATGAAATCATCTGCATGGAGTATAATTTGTTTGTTTTAAAACGAGTTTTAAGCTCATGTCGTCTGGGAGACGAATGGTTACCATACCAAATAAGGTAAGAAAGAATCTCTAATTTGTTATAAAATGTTGTTTTATTCAGTAAACAGGTACAATAAACTCATAGGTTAGATGTATTTGATGCTGTGTGAAAAGGAAAATGCAGTATCAACTCTGTGCAGTACTTAATCATATACAGTCTGTCAAAAAAGTATTGGGACACACTACCATTTCATAGATTTTTATCGTTATATCTTACTTAAACATACAAATGAAACCAAAAAAAGAAGTAAATGTTATTTTGGTAACTACAAATAACAATAGTTGAAACAAAACTCATACATTAATGCAATTATGGTTAAAATTGAAAATAAAGAAATCGAGTTAAGAAACATGCTCAAAAAAGTATTGCGACACTTTCTAATAAATTAAGAAAAACAATTCAAGCTTAGAAATTAATATCTTGATGGACCACTCTTGCTTTTTATGACCTCTCGAAGTATATTTGGCATGGATTGGATCAATTTTTTTCAAAACGACCTATCGATTTTGGTTCACTCTTCGACCAAATGTTTTCTTAAATCCTGCTTGTTATAAATTTGGTGCTCATATAGTTTTGCTGCAAATAATCCCACATATGTTCAATAAGATTAAGGTCTGGACTTTGTGCAGGAGTCTTAATAACACTAGGACAGTGGTAGAGGACTCATAACTTGCAAATATCTGCAGTATGTTTTGGGTCATTACCTTGATACAATTTAAAATGTCTTGAGTTTCCCAGCTTGCTCGCACTTTGCTTTAAAATTCGCTTGAGAATGTCAAGATAGACATATTTATTAATTATACCATCAATAAAGTGCAAGTTCTCGACACCAGAGCTTACCATACAGCCCCAGACAATTTGGTTACTCCTTCCATATTTGACAGTAGGCCGTAAATTTTTGAAATGCATTGCTGTAATTGATTTCCGCCAAACGTTTTGCTTGCTATCCGTTCCGAAAATGTTATACACTCACTTCCAAAAGTTAAGCACGGAGAGGAGAATGCTAATTTCCGGAAGCCAATCAGGATTGAAGAGGATGCAATTCTCTGCAGAGGTAGATGGAAGTATGCAAATATGTTAGGTAACGGCCAATCGCGATTTCATGTCAAGAAATATGCAAAAAGGGCAGTCTTATAAGAAGCCAGATTTATGAAGATTGATTGTAAGTGCTGATAGAAGGTGTTTAAAACTTTCGTACAATTTGTTTTCAAGACATACGTGTTTCTATGACTTTGAAAGATTCTGAGCGCTGGCGTGCTGTGGGGCGCATTGAAGCAGGACAGTCGATCACAGATGTTGCTCTTTTTTTGGCGTTCATCATTCTGTAATTTCACGTTTACTGAAGCAATTCCAAACCACACAGACAGTTGTCCGAAGGCCCGTAGGTGGTCGCCCAAGGGTTACAACCCCCGTGGAAGATCGATATATTGCCATTTTAGCCAAGCGGAATCGCAGAGTGACCTCCACACGTGTGACATCTATGGTTACAGCGTCCATTGGTAAGGCTATATCTGCAGCTACTGTACGCCGAAGATTACATATAAATGGACTGTATGCCCGGGTACCTCGAGTTTGTGTTCCTCTATCCGTCCAATCAAGAGGGGCACGATTAAAGTGGTGCCGGGAACATGGCAATTGGACTGTGTCTGACTGGGGCAATGTCATGTTTACTGATGAGTCAAGATTTCATCTGGAGCCAGATGACAAGCGTATAAGGATATGGCGTAAACAAGGAACACGCAATCAGCCCCAAAACATCACCGAACATCACGCATTCCGATGCGGAAGCATTAAGGTGTGGGCAGGGATTTCATTAGGATACCGCACCGACCTGCACATCTTTAAACGGGGTTCTGTGACGGCTGTCCGGTATCGAGATGAAGTCCTAGAACCCACTGTGAGATTGTACTTTGCAGCAGTTGGCCCTACTTTTGTTTTAATGGACGATAATGCACGTCCCCATAGAGCTGACATCGTCTATGACTACCTGGAGAGTGAAGGGATTGCGCGTATGGCGTGGCCAGCATATTCGCCCGACTTTAATCCCATTGAAAATCTTTAGGATGCTCTCGGCCGTGCTGTATCTTCGCGTTTCCCACCTCCAGTCACTCTTATTGAGTTGGAAACTACTCTACAAGAAGAATGGCGATTGCTTAATTCTACGGTGGCTGACCACCTAATTGAAAGCATGGTCAGAAGGTGTAATCTTTGCATACAGATGAGGGGGATCACATACCCTATTAATGTCCTTTTTTCATTTTATGCTGTTTATTTTCACTTTATACATAATTCTGTTTAAGTCTCCAATATGACATTATCAGATAACTTACAAAAATTTAATATTGTTTTCATTTCTGTATATAATTATTGATTTTGTTTTATGTATAAATATATATGCTACTTTACTACCAAATTTTGTGTCAATCAAAGCAGTATTTGTTAATTTTTTTGCATTTTACATCTTCGTGCTTAACTTTTGGAAGTGACTGTATTTGCTTTCATTAAGAGAAATTACATTTTCCCAATATTATGTTGGCTGCTTTACATACATTTTAGCAAATGCCAGCCTAGCTTGTCCATTTGCTTTGCTGATGTATGGCTTTCTTTGAGGTACTCTGCCACAATACTTATATTTTCTTAAAACATTTCTGACAGCTTAAGGCATTACTGATTTTCCAAACCTACTTTTACATTGCAAAGTAATTTTTGGAAAAGCTTGTTCTTAGATTAATGTAGTGTTTCTCAAATTGCGGGGCGCGCCCCCATAGGGGGCATCATAACCCTACAAGGGAGGCGCGAGCATATTGAAAAGCTGAAAAAAAAGATTATTTTGAAAATTTATTAATTTACTGAAAATAAACAAACAAAATACATTCTGACATAATCAAAAATAAAAAACATATTTACACTGATATAACACACTTATAAATATATCAGTACTGCTCAATGTATTTTATAATTAATTTAACAATACTAAATTAAGAACGTTTTGACAATTACCAGTAATCCCATGGGCTCTTCATATGTAAAATTATATGCAAGAAATTAACACTTGACGAATTGTCCGGTTTATGCTTAATTATTTCAATGCCGATTAAAAATTACGCGATTCGCTCCCGAATACCACCGTTTAACACGTAGGCGAGCAGATGTGGTGTATTGGGGAGGGGGAGGGGAGTAGTAAAGGAATAAATAAGCAAATCCTTTGAAATAAGTAAATCCTTCTCAAACACTGTCAAGGTAATTTTATTGCATTCCAAAAACTTCGGAATAATTTTATGGATAGCACTTCACAGAAAAGATCGTACTTCAGAAAGACGTATATATACGCCCGGCGCAATTAACGCACTGGCTGAGCGAGACGTTTATATACGCAGGCAGCATTTAAGAGGTTAAAGTCGTATTGTAGGTTTAGAGTCAAAATATGGTATTATTGAATTTAATACATTGTTATTGTATGGGAGGGCGCGAGGAAAATTATGATTGAATATTGGGTCGCAAATATTAAAAGTTTGAGAAGCATTGGATTAATGCGTACTTGTCTCACAATCTACCTCTCTTCACGTTCATTAAATATCCTTGGATGCCATGATCTTAGCTTGTTTTCAATACTATTTTTTTAACCTGTCAATGATGTTAAAAAGAGTAAACTTATTCAATTTCAAGATTTTTCCCCTATGCAACGAACTGATTTCCCCTATTTTCAATGATTTATTACGAGATTTCACACACCAACCGATATACCTTTGTTTCTCGCCATTTTTTCTATAAATAATCTGTTGAAACGTTTATGTTTAAACTTCTAATCTAAAAAAGTGATGTGAAATTAAATTCTATTGATGTGCTGTATATTTGTTAAATTTTTCATTTCAAAAGTGTCCCAATACTTTCTTGACTCCAGTGTGCCTTTGAATTATATTTAAAAAGCTAGATCAAATTATAATTCTGTAATACTAATAAAATTTTCCTTATATACTGTACAACAAATATTAAAATATTTCTTAATTCATTTTATTTTTGTTTTATGTGATAAATATTTTTATAAATGGCTTTACAGTTATGCATGACAAGTGTCCCAATACTTTTTTGCGTGGCTGTATTCTTTCATAAATACAATGCTTGTCTTGACTTTGATACGTCTCACGCGTCCTTTCTCTAACATAACCTCTGTGTTCTTTGACGGCCACGATTAATGGCAAATCTTTTCCAACCCAAATCCAAGAAGTGAAACGAAGGATATACGCAAATAAGATAACCTTTAAAAGGACAGAAGTTTTAGTAAGCGGGATGGAAATTTAGAGAAAGTTCAGTTCAGAAAAGATAGAAGTGTAAATTGACGGCTTACCTAAGAATCACGAAAATCTCGCCATTCATCCAAGGTACATACCATTGTACGTCAGCCTAGAGGAATATCTGAAGTGGATTGGACCGTTGCTTAGATTTCAAGGTAGGAAGATCATATTCTGAATGCGAATATATTATTAGGAATGGAGAGTAGGCGGATAATATAATTGTTTAGATAAGTGATCCAATTGCGCGATCTGTGTTAATTACGGCTACGTGTTTTGGTTTATTCTCATTTAATATAAGTTTGTTCTATATATAAGTAATTTAAGTTAAATTCTTAATAAAAGTCATATTAAGAATTCTAAAATGTCTCATCATTTCGAGAATCCCACACTTCTAACTTACGCTGAAACCCCACGATACGGTCAACGAAGATCGATCATATCACAACTTTGCTGAATATTTATTACTTTTTCTATATATTACTTTTTAAGGTTCTCATTTTTCTCCTCCATGTTATTGCATATAGCAAACAAGGAACTAAATATTCTAATTCCGAGTAAAATTCGGAACAACCTAAATTTTTATGAGCTCATATTCTCTGAAGCAAGGTCACACCGTATCACTAAACAACATGATTCATTTCTCAAAATCTCTCCAAAAATGCAAATCCAAGGCAGAGTTGAAAAAACATGCTATCTATTTTTCTTTAAATATTTACGCGTGTTTCCCTGATGAGAATTTCCAAAATGCATTGTCTATCCCATCTCTGTAGAAATCTAGGTTCGTTTGAAACTGTGTTTTGCATTCAAAGCATTTAGACCGTTTTCTCCTTTGTTTTATGAGAGTTTGCTTTGAATGCGAAACTAATAAAGTGAGAAACCTAGATATTTGATGCTTACTTCGCAATCGAAACCGGTTCTGAAATGAATCCTTTGATGTATTTAAGCAGGTTAACAAAGATAATTGCGATGCTCTATTTTTCCGTATAAATTGTAACGATATCGATAAGATAGATTGATTAGAAAAATTAGCATTCAAACCGATGCACTTAATTAACAGAGAAAGGTTTAAAAAGACTAAAGTTTATATAAGAAATAATTTGGGCTATCTCTCTCTCGATATAATTTAAAATCGTTTCATGTTGATATAAAGCAGGATTTACACTTGAATTCATTCTGCTTTATTTAATCCATTCGGGATTGAACCATTTAAGCCTTTTATTATTCTTGTAAAGAAAAGAAACACGTTTTAAATTTAATGAAAATACGATTTTTTTTTCTGCAGTTTAAAAACTATATTTTCTTTTCAGTTGTAGAAACAGAGATTCATTGACTTTGAGTCATTTTTCTTTATTTTTTATGGCTACTTAAGATTTAAAAAAAATAATATTTTTTGGTTAATGAGGAAGATTTTAAATCTTTGCGATCCAGTCTTTGTTTGAAATAGATAAAATCTTCGTGTGTAAACGATGCCAATGGAAGGAAATTCAAAAGAAGGAGATAATTAATTTGTTCTAAACGTTCAAAGGAATTCATATGTTTATAAACCATACTTTCGGAAAAACACGATATAGTATCCAATCAGTTTGTAGAGAATGTCTATTAAATTTTAGTATGACTGAATGTTTCTTTTTTTAAAAAAAATTGCTCTGTGTGCATGTAAAAAGAATGAGATAAATTCATGAAAATTAGAGAAAAATTATAGAATTCTATTTTTATATACTACTGATAATAATGAATTTTTCAATTAAATTCACAGTTTTTTTTATAGTCTATTTTTCAGTATCTTTCTCAAATTCATAATTTCACAGACTAATAGTCATGTATACTCATGAGATCATTATTTAATTGCAAGTAACTGAAGTATTTTATCTTTCTCCCAGATAAACTTATTTAGATTCATTTTTAATAAGATCCATTTCCTGAAAAAAATTTCTCATTTCAAGATATTTCCTAATATTAGTTTTCACTTCATTTTTCACCCACCTCTCTATATTCTGTAAGCAACTAAAAAGATACTCATTAATCGTTATTTAAACATTCATATATATATATACACTGCTAAAAAAATTAGAGGAGCAAGCAAAAAAGTGAAAAAGTAACAAAACTCAATACAACAAAGAAAAAGCAAAAAACAATTGTATGGGGAATTTAATTTTTTGGAATGGCATGAAAAACATGAAATGATGTTTCAGGCCTACAATTTGGTTACATGTAAATGACCAAAAACGGATTGTTTAGAATTGATGCAGGATGTTTAATAGGGTGTGTGGTCCCCCCAAACTGCTGAGACTATCACACACCTGTTTAACATAAATAGGACGAGGTAATCGGTAATACATTAGGAAATTCTATTCCACTCTTCCCGAAGTGACAGTAAGTAATCTCACTGAATGTGTCTTGTCTCAAGCATGCAGGGATTTTTCAAGGGTCGAAAGGCCACTATTCTCGTACCAATTCGCCGTCTAACATATTCTTCTGATTTTGTCGATTGTCGGGAACAAAAAACGGTAAAAAAATTAATTATTAAATGACTAATTAGCATTAATTAATAAAATTAATTATTAATAACAAATACTTAATTAAATTTTACATGCTATATACATAGGGTTCTAATGAATCGGAAAAAAATCAAGGGCCTTGAGGGATTG
>BMAV01012938.1:289072-313560 GCA_019973955.1 Trichonephila inaurata madagascariensis | reverse complement strand
TAGGAGTGATGTGTCGCTGTAAAGCAAAGGCAGGATTGAGGCGTTCACCATGGGGTCTCCACACACGAACACGATTGTCATTACTGCTGAGATTGAATCTGGAATCGTCGCTAAAGACGACCTAGTTCCATTCCGCTGCAGTCCAGTTTCCTCGTGCTCGGCGCCACTCCAAACGGAGGCATCGATGGGTGGGCGTCAAGGGCAGCACACGTAATGGGCGCCGCGAAGGTGCTACCTGTGCCTGGATGGCGGCTGATGAAGCAGTTGGCTGTACGCGTGCATTACTTACGATGTGGCGGTCTTCTCGACGACTGGTCTGTTGAGGGGTCCTGAGCCTGGTCTTCGTGTAAATGACATCTCTTGGATCCACTGGTCTCAACACCTCCTCACAAAACAATCAGAGCGGCCTAATTGACGAGCTACTCGCCTAGATTACCACTCAGCTTCCATCATGCCGATGATTCTCCTCCTCTCAAACTGCGACAGCTACTCATATTGTCTTCGAAAACGGCGTAATGGCATGTCTACCTCAGCTTTTCTTTTGTAAATAATTCAGCCCACTCAAACAAGCTTTGGTTACCTGCTTTATACTCCACGGAGAACGACGTTAAACGCCCTCTACCGGCTATACGTAATGCGCAATCACGTTGCATTTCTGATCATTTGCGTATCTCCCCGACATGTACCTTCATGCCAAGTTTCGTTACGATCTCGCAATTATTTCTTGATGCGCTAATTTTTTGTCCATGAGTATATATATATACACTGCTGTGGCCACCGTAAATGCAACACCAAGAAAGACAAGAGATAGCACAACAAAATTTATTTTGTAGATAACATGTTTTGACCAAGTATTGAATGATTAAATTTATAGACTTCTGTGAAGTGTGGTTCCTGCCAGAATCAGTATCCAAAGTAGCCGCCATTGTTGGAGAACACCGCTGCCACACGCCTCGACATTGATTCAAAGAGACTTTAGATGTGTTCTTGGGGTACAACAGACCAAACAGCTTCCACACGTTGCCAGAGTTAATCTGGTCTGGCATCTGGGGGTGTAATCTGGGTCAATCGTTCAGCAACCATGGATCACATGTTTTTTATCGGCGAAAGATCCGGAGAGCGAGCCTGCAAGGGAAGCAATTCAATCTGGTGATTAACAAAGAACTATTGGACAATGCGTGTCACGTATGTTCGCGCATTATCCTGTTGAAATATGGCTGTGACCAAGCCCTGAAGGCAAGGAAGGACAACTGGCTCCATCTCCTCGGGGATGTCGAGTTGGCTGTTTAAAGTACCAACAATGCATACTAGAGGATTGCGAGAGTGATATCCAATACCGTCCCATACCATAATACCTGGTGCAGGACCAGTGTGGCGGTGCATAACGCAGCTGTTCAGCATCCTTTCTCCTCGGTGTCTCCAGACTCGAATCCGATCATCATGGTGTTGCAGACTAATGCGTGACTCGTCAGTAAAGACAACTTCATTCCATTCTGCCTCCCACATACTTCTTTAATCGTAATATTGGCGGCGGAGACGTCTGTGGCTCTGCCTCAAGGGTAGACCAAGCAATGTACGTCTTGCGGACAGACCACTCTGCTGTAAACGGCTTCGAATGGTACGCGCAGACACTGAATGATGCATTACAGACTCAATGTTCTGTACTATGGTTGTGATGTGACTGAGCGATCCGTCACTGCAATGCGCACAATTTGCCTGTCCTCACGTGAAGTGGGGCACTGAAGTGGATGCGATCGACCACGTCGGTCCGTCGTACCCTCCTGCATCCAATGGTCACATATCCACATTACAGTTGTTTGGTTTCGTCCAACACGACTACCGATTTACCTGAAAGATAATCCAAAATCTCGGTAGGCGATTATCCTTCCTCTGTCGAACTCGGATACTTGATCAAAAGCTGATCGCTGTTTTCTACGAGACATAACTGGTCGTTTTTTGAAAAAACCACAAGAAAAACACAATTGCCAAACTTGAAATAGTTGAAATCTCCATGCCTTAAATAGCGCTTTCAGGTGGCGCCACAGGCGCGCGTGATGTGTGTCTGCGCTGAAATTCTTATCATTTACATATCTTACCTCCGCTAATGCATGTTGTAAATTTCATGTTATTCGCATGCTTTCTTCAGAGTGTTGCATTTACGGTGGCCAACAGTGTATATGAAATACTTGGTGAAAGAGCGACTAGCTGGGTTAGAGTAGTAGCTGGTTTTGTTGTTGGAGCACATAGCTCGTCAGGGCTTTAATCTCGTGTCTTGAATGATGAAATAGCATGAAAATGATTAACTTGCCCATGTTTATTAAAGTTTAATGATTTAAAAAGAGACTTAAAACAATGTTAAATAGGTCTAAAAATTTAAATTTCAGCAGAAAGATTAATTTAAAAGCATTTAAGTTTAGATTCCGAAAAAGAAAAAGCTTTTCTGAAGGTTAGAACTGATTAAAAAATTATGCCAGAAAAAATCAGAACTTTTGAAGTTACTTGACTTTCCCTCGACCATTGGGAGCCTCGGGAGTTTGAACTTCTCGACCAATGGGGTAGCAGCTATTCGTGGCAGTGTTGTGAGTGAGAAACTTGAAGTGTGTTAGCTAACTTTTCGCATGGCGAGAGTGAGCCTTGCGATTGGCTGTTGTGTTAAATGCCCCGGGAGGGGTACCGTCGCCTTGTCCGGGTGAGAAAGGATCCAAAGTCCGTACGGCCAGTGGAGCTCTTTGATTGGTCGTGTCTGTCTGAATCTGAGAGGGAAGATTTTTTACGAAATAAATTTAGAAATTTTAACTAGTGGTGTCGATTAAAATAGATAAATGATGCAAAATAAATAAGTGTGATGAGAAATTTCAGGACTAATTTAGGAGTATATTTCTGGGTCTGTGTGTGTGGGGTGTTGGAGTATACTTCTCGATTTTTTGGATCGAGGTATTGTCTGATGTGTCGATGTTTTTGAAGAATTTATTCGACTGTTTCTGGATAATTGCTTTTCTGAGGTCAGAGTTCCTCATGTACCATTTGACATGTATAATCTGCCTCAGAGTTTTGTTTTGTATGCGTTCTAATGTATTGATGTGTGTTTTAGCTGTGAATCCCCAGATTGGACAGACATATGTAATTATGGGTCTTAGAAGTAGAGCATAAATAAGCAATTTATTAGATCTACTTAATTTAGATCTTCTATGAATTAATGGGGTCAAAACAAGAGAGTGAACTTTTTTAATAAATTCTCACATATGCGTGTTATGTGTTGTTTAAAAGTGAGTCTTTTATCCAACGTAACACCAAGGTACTTGGTGTGCTGATACCAGGGAATATGTTGTGCTTTAGTGAGTTGTGAAACAATCAAAAGAAATTGAACTATTTCATAGCAGAAGATTTTTCCCCTCTCGTGGTCCAAACGATGAATTGTGTTTCTCCTTTATTTTACTTTATAAGCTTGAAAACCTTGGTTGATTCATGCTTCTTTGGTTTTCTAAACATTTAGGAATATTACAACTAATGTGAAGAGAGAGAGAGAGATCTATGATGATAGATATTTTATTAAGCCAAGTATGAAAAGTATATTAATTTTGGAGAAGATTAATAATGACAAATGAAATTCTCTAAAAACTGTTTGTAAGAAAAAGCAACACCATGAAGGAATCATCAGAATTAAATGAAATTTAATGCACAAACGTTTTGTATAAGTACAAATAAATGACGAAATTTTCAAAGCAAAAAAACAAACAAACAAACAAACAATATTAAGTGTCCAAAATCAGTATTTGGTGTAGCCACTACGTGATGCAATAAGTGCTGCTATACGCCGTAGCATGGAGTCAAACAGATTTTGAATGTCTGCTTGTGGAAGAGAATTCCATATTGCTTGTACGCGCAGCAAAAGTTCGTCTTTTGAAGCTGCAGGATGCGGATCACGAGCGAAACGCCGACCAACCAAATCCCACACGTGCTCAATAGGCGACATATCCGGCGAATAAGCAGGTCAAGGAAGAAGTTGTATGTGTTGGGCTGAACAGAAATCTCGAACAGTCTTTGCAACATGTGGGCGTGCAATATCCTTCTGAAAGATGCTCCAGGGATGCCTTGAAGGAAGGGAACGACTTCGGGCTGTAGCACTTCACAAACGTACCTGTTGCTATTGAGATTACCCTCAATTTGTAGCCAATTGGATCGTCCATGATACCAAATCAAACCCTAACTCCGGGTATTAGGCCACTATGTCATTCGATAACGCACTCTGGAAGGCAGCGTTTACCGGCATAGCTTCTAACACGAATGTGGCCATCATGGTCCTACAAATTGAAGCGTGATTCATCTGAAAAGACAACTTGAATCAGCTTGCCAGGCTCTGAGCTTATGAGCCCATTCCGTCGATGGTTTGCCGTGAGGGGAATTCAGTATAAAGGCACGCAATCCACGGTGCAACAGACGTCGACGAATTGTCGAAGCCAGTATTAGTACACCTGTAGCAGTAGACCAATGTGCTGCCAACTGCGTGGAGGAAACTGTACCGTCATTCACCACCCTGCGGAGCAGGTGTCGATCGTCGCACGCTGACGTGACCTTCCGTCATCCACTGCCAGTTTTTCGAGGTGTTCGGTGCTCGTCGGTCCATTTCTTCCAAACTCGCATCACTGTGGAACTGTTCCGCTTCTCATGAACTCCTATTACGCGATAGGAAAATCCTCCATCTCGAAGGCCGATAATCCTCCCCCTTTCAAACTCCGTAAGTTGTATTGGAATTTCTCCTTATTTCGTCGTGGAGGCATATTTGAGTCTTACTAAACGTTCGTCACTAACAAATAATCATTAACTATTTTCAACGTTCCGCTACAGCCCTCTATTTAGCATTCATTTTTCAGCATTTCAGAGGGCGCTGCGCACGCCACGCATGCGCAGTGGCTCTGAAACTTTACTATTTTACGTATCCTATGATTCATATTTGCTGCAAAGTTCATTTAATTCTGACGATTCCTTCATGGTGTTGCATTTTTATAAACATCAGTGTATAAAAAAAAATAAATTTCAGAACAAAAAAAATTTTTTAAAGTTGTCGCGACTAGGAGGTCGCGGGCGTGAGAGCGTTCAAGGAAGAAGATTTTAGAATAACTAATTTTAATCAACTTTTAACTCTTTACGAAGTGCACTTTTACAAATAAATCATGGGAGCAATAAGAAATCTTAACACGAATTCAGATAATTAAATCATCTAAACTACTTATCTCTTTGTTAAAGCTCCTTGAATGATCCTGCTGGCAGCCTGTTAGGCAAGGTTAGGTTAGGATCTGCAAGGTTGATGCCTTCCACTCTTCCGGTGTGGATTCTCCTTTTACTATTAATCTTGAGATACCAGTCGTTTCTTACTTGGATTTCAATCAACACTTAACCATTATCCCGCTTACTCAACGGCTGGTACTTAAATAGTAGTGCATAAATCAAGTCATCCCTATGGAAAACGGTTTTTTTAACTAAGAATATTTCCCCCAAGTAGTAGTAAGAGAAGACCCGAGTAGAACCCGTTACAAGCAACTATCTATTTATCACGATCATATATTTGCTACTGCGAGGTTAGACTTGTTTTTATGTGACATCTATCTAACAAGCGCGACACGAGAAAATTCTTATTTGGGGGGAAACATAATTCTCGCATTTTTTTGCAGAGAGCAATTCGCTTTTTTAATGTGCAACAAATGTTAATTGAATATCTATTAAGATGGACAGGTTGACTTTGAAGAGAATGTTCACTCAAAATTTCTTGGAAAAATCTAAAAGAAACATTTGGATGAAATCTTCATAGAAGCTCAAAAGTAGCACTCATTAAACGAATACTTCATTTAATCACTCTGTGACGTTGAAATAACACATTTCACTGATGAATTAACTATTATGTTCTTATTACAATAATATGGACACACATTTTGATCACATTTTGGAAAAGATTGCAATATCCGAAATGCTATTGAGAATATCGGGCATGCATGTAATGAAAGTGAAAATAGAAAAGATTTTTGATTTTAAAATGATTCAGCAGACGTTTGGAAATTGGAATCCCACTTTGACTCATTGCATGCTCTTAGCCTTTTGATGAGGAATCTCTCTTAAGCACAGACCTCGAAGAATAAATAAAAACTTCACATTGAATAACTTAAAAAAAGCTTTGAGAGAGACAGTTGTGTATTGACGTCGCAGAATAAAGCTGCATGAGGACTATTGGCCACGGACTGGGTAATTTTGAACCATGATCAAGTAACGAGGATGACACCCTCTCTCCTAGCTTCCACACCACACCAACGGGAGGATGTTTGAATCTCGATATATTTAACGTGCATCAGCCTCCTCTGCACGGATGGTCTTCAGCGGTACTAGAATCGAATTCATGGCATGCAAGCCACGAATCAGTGACCTTGACCACTAGGCTACTACGACCACTCAATGCCATTGGAGGAGCACATGAAAGAATTCAAGAAAATGATCCGGAGAATAAGTGGGAGCGTTGAAACAAAGCGAAAATAAGAAAATAATGTTCTGTTTTGTGGCATGATGTAAAAAAGAAAATTGGTGCAAAAAATTTGTCTGATTTTCTAGTAATAAAAATAATGTTTTCCCTTTTCATTTGCAAACCTTAAGCATAAAAAAATGTTTCATCTTTTTTTTTAGTCCCCCCCCCCTTTTATATTTTTTCTCATTAATTTTAGATCAATGCGCAAATATTTTGAACAAAATTTGATCCAATAATGAAATTCGACAGAACTAATATTTCCCAATTCCTTTACTTTCGAGTGTGTAGCCCGTGTAGGGGAGCTATGCACGTTCAATCTGTCGAGAGCTCAAACGTCCTCCCGTTGGTGTGGTTTGGTAGTTAGGGGAGGGGGGCACAAGCTCAGATGTCGTCCTCGTCACTTGACCATGGTTCAAAATGACGAGGTCTGTCGTGTAGCTGAACAGTGTGACGTAAATATTCATTCACTCATTCGAGTGTGCAGCCTGTCAACATAGAGTTCTCATTTCTGAGCTAGTTAATATATTTTTAATGACTTTCTGATTAAAGTAGAAAGGTATAGTACCTTTAGAAAACTAGAATCTCTTATCTGAGTTATGTTTCGGTTATATATTGTCTACAGATTTGCAACTGGAGTAGGGGTATTTTGTGCATTGTATGGCAACCGACCGCCTGACCTGTATTACTCGGCCTTACAAGCGTATTCAAAACCCCTAGAACAGCACTGAACTTTTTTTTTACGAGAGTTTATCGACGCGTAACATTCGCCACAAGAGCAGTCAGAACCGGTTTTCAGCAGAAGATTTATTTAGAAAACCTCTTTAAAAAATAAATAAGGCAAGACGAAAAAAAAATTGTAGGTCACAGTAAGTATAATAGCATTGCTTGGCAGAATCAAAGATAAGATGTTTGTTTTCGAGAAGTTATTTTAAAATTTAATAAATTGGTTTCGGTCCTTATTCCAAAAAATTGTAAAAAAGAAGGGGAAAAAAAATCGAAATTAGTAATTTTTTTTTTTTTTTTTTTTTTGCAATACTTTTCGAAAATGACACTGAACTCAAAATAACTTAAAAATGAATAACTCAGTTTTGTGGAATTGCAATTAATATAAGCAGTAATTATAATGGTAATTTTTTTCCCGCTTCTCAATTAAATATTTTATTTCTATTGTCCATAAAAATTATCAAGAAACTGTTCAACATTCCATTTAGAATATTTAGAATAAATTACTTCCGTTAATTGACAATTATATTTAACTTTCAGATATTCAATTATGCAAACGTCATTTCATATTAGTTTAATTTCTATTAGATTCTTTAACGCGCCATTTGCACTTTTCTTGCTCCAAGAAAAGCTATAATAGTAGCATTTATGCTATATTTCTTTTCAATCCAAACTACCCGTACAAAAAATGTAATCAGTTTCATTGTTGATTCTTCATCTGTAGAGATATTTTTTTTTTCGCAATTTTTTCAGTTATTTTATCAGATGTGTAGGAGACATCTATTCGATACTCCCATTTTGACCTTAAGTCTGTTTTGGAGCTCCTTTCTTTCAATGTTTAAATTTAAGGAGAATTTCTTGTCCTCAACATCTAATCAATTTTTGACATAATATTTTTCAAACCCACACTCCACAGGTTTTTTTTCCTCTTCTATCAACTTTTTCTCACTATGGAAACTTTACTTGGAGATCAGCTTTCATACAAATAACTGTGCAGATATTTTATTATTATTTTTTTTAAAAATTAAATATACATAAAGTTTTTCTTAAAAAATTACTCTTGTTTGACTTTTTTTAAAAACATTGAGTGAGAATGAAAGAATTGTATTCTTCGTTTCCATTTCGTATATATTTTAAAATGTGGAGTCAATGCTTATAGTTTTCGAGGAATTGTCATTCCAATGTTGCAACATTGTTTTAAAAGATCACCTTGAATTGATCGCATGAATTCTAAATAAATATTGACGGTCTTTTTAAACAAGTCTCGTTCAATAAAATAAAATATACTAAATTCCTTGAATCATCTGATTGAACAAAATAACCATTCAATTGAATGGACTCTTTCTTGATTCCCTTTTCTTCCCTAAACTTTGTGGGGTGACGACATGAAATTTCTTACGGTGTCATGATGTTGTATCAACTTCAAATGATGAGATCCTCCAAAAGGAAAATAAAGATTCTCTTCATGAGAAATCCCCCTTTTTCTCCTATTTTTTCTTCCTCAATTTTTTTTCCAAAGCGTAAGTTGGACAACAGTTAGAAATTTTAATAGGGATCCAATATGTGTATATTATCATTCAATCTTATAGATTAATCTGTACACAATGCTATAGATCATTTTTTTAAAAAAAATTACATATATTTTTAAGATCTCTTAAATAATAAGGAATAAAAATATATTCAATTCAATTCCTATACATTCCCCCTTGGAAAGTGGGTTTTCAGTTTCTTGAAAGGGTACCGATTAGAGGATGAAGACATACAAAAGGGATGGGGTCGATGAACTGAGTAACAATTCTGCGTAGGGTCTCTTTTTATAATGTCAGTTAAATACTCCTCTCTAAAATGTTATATAGTACTCTACAGTATTTATAAATATTTTAAATGTCTTGGAAAGTTATTAAATGGTAACTTTGTTTTAATTAGCTTTTTTTTGCATTCAATTAATAACCCATGGACACCATAAAAACCCCTAGACACTACTAAGAAACCATCTGTATAAATAAAATACACCCCTACATATATGTCTTCATACACAGTATATATGTCTATAGATTATTATAATATGTTATTGTTTTTTTATTATGCATTCGCTTGGATTATTATAATACAGAGTATGCCATTGTATTCCAAAAATTGTGTAAATAAATGCTTAGAAAAAATGCTAGTAGTCTATCCGAAATATTGTATTAATGGTTGTTAAGAATTAAGTAGTTTAGATATTGAACTCCACAAATACACTACAAGACTTGAACTCTGCACATTTTCAGATTTGGAACTTCACAAATTTGCCATTAATTTTTTTTTTTTTTTTTTTTTTGGAAAAATGTATCTAAGTTCTCAAAAGCGTCACAAAGAAAAAAATTGCTTTCTTACATTTTATTAAAGATCTATAGCCGCTTTGGTTTTATTTTGTTTAGGTTATTTTTCCTCCCACCAAATTTTTTTCTTAATTATACCAAATAATCAATTTAATTACCGAATTTCTAATAAAAAATATCCCTACGTGAATAAGTTAACTGAAAACAGAAACAAGCCACGATTTACATGTAAAAGGAAAAATTGTGTAAAATAATGAAAAAAAACAACTTGTGTAAGTTTTGTTCTTATTTTCATGAAATGATATTTACAAAACTATTCCTGAGAGTTCTCAAGCATCGAATGTACAAAGCGCATTACTTACGAAGTATCTAAATTATCCCATTTGGAACCAGGAAAAGAGGAATTAAAAGATTCCATGCTTGTATTCTTTCGTCCGGTCAATAACTTGTTTCAGAGAGCCTGTCGCGGAAAGACAAAAACATACCATTTCTTGCATAAGTCAATTGATACTTTGCCTCAAATGTTGACCTTCGAAAGCAATTGCTTTCATACACAACTTATCTTCTTTTATTCATATTTTTTAAGATTTGCGGAATCAACGTACTTTTTTTGTGTGTAATCTGATTAAACAAATCTTTGAACCGGAAAAGCTGTTACTGTTCCGTTCGCTTCGATGTAACTTCAAGGAGAGAATGTCTCTTGGAAGGAATTTTCATTTTTTAGACATAAGAATTATACCAGGCCGTTTATTTGCTACTTCATGTCAAAAGCTGCTCCAAGATATGAAAAGCCACGTGTAGATTAAAGGGGAGTATTTAATTCCTGTCCCATTTACAATTACTTTGCGCTTTGAATTTCAAATGATCTTTCGCACTCTATGACTGGAGGGGAATCCTTTTCCCAAATCGACCATTGCGTTCTCTCATTTCACGATCCTCATCCAATCCCATTCAAAGAGTTTTCTTAAAGGAATCTTAATTTAGAGATTTCTTTTCAGAGTTGAAATATTTTGAGAAGATCCAGTTGGATCTTGTTTGGATCTTGATTGTTCTTCGATTCTATTTCATTGCGCAGTTTTTACCTTTCTCTGGAATTTCATTTGATTTGCGTGCGTATTATTTGAGCCTCAACGTCAAAAAACGAGTGATCGCAAAGAAAGAAGAAATTTATCATGAACTGGTCAATGTTTGACTGATTAGTCATATAAATTTTCTGTGGAGTGTCGGTAAAAAAAGAATGAGAAAAAAGATTTAAAAAAAAAACAACCATTGTCAAGTTTAATTTTATATTAACGATTTTCTTTTCTGAAATGTGCGTGTAAAAAAAAGCAAATCCTACTGCATCAAGGTGGGTTGTATTAATATTATAGTATAGCAGCGATGATAAAGAGGAAATCTCATAAGAAAATAAAGCTGTAAATATTTTTTCCCCATCCGATTCAATATATTCCTGAAAAGACTTTCAGGTGACTCTGAGTTGTGTTATAATCCCAACCAATTCGTTTTAACTTAAAACATTTTTTTAGCATTTTATTTCTATTTTGGAATTTTCTATTTTGGTTATTCAAAAGCATGTGGCATATTGCATTTATTCGTAGTTCTATTTAGAGCATTAAAGTACCATAAAAGTTTGAGAAAAAATGCTTTCTCAGCAAAAAAGATTCTATTTCTTTTCTGAGATATTACGAATAAAAATAACAACTAATTTTTTTAAGCATTTTTAGTGAATTAACTTATGTATAATAAAAAAATAAAAGGATGGAAATAAAAAAAAAACCTTTTTTCCCAAGCCAAGTGGAATGCTTTCTATGAAAGAACCCTCCAAGCGTTCTTATAATGAAAACTTTGCAACGCTAAGAAATTAGACCGAGAAAGCTTATTTAATGAGTCTGTTCTAGTTATCTCGAGCATCCCACGTTGTCAAAAATTCATCCTGATTCAATGAAGATTTGGAGCATTGGATTCACCCACAAGCTAAGAATCGGCCACAACTATTTACCCTGGATAAAGTCTGCTCTTAACATTTAAAAAGATGTTGCTGAAAAAACATTGAAATAAAGTAGCTTAGTGGGATCTTCATTTCAGATTTCTATTCTAAAATGAATAGATGGGAACTGAAAAGAAAAGGTACTTATATTTCACAAAAACTTCTCAGTTACTCAGAATAATCTAAAATGAATCAGAATCTCTATAAACACTAAACACTATTCTAGGAATTATATTCTAGGAATCTATAGTTTCCTTTCCAATTTTCAGCAAATAAGGAACACGTCTTAACTTCTCATTAATTATTCATTTATTTATTGGTATAAATCAAAGATAAGCACGCGTATAAATTCAAAAAAAAAAAAAAAAAAAAAACTAGGATGACACCTGATTTGAATAAATTCTTTCTTGGCTCAACGAGACGATCCTTCTTTCATGAACAATTCAGAATTTCTACTTTGTTATTCCGTTTCTTTTGCTTGTTCGAACTATCTTTAATGAAATGAATATTTCAGAAAATGAGCAATCATTTTAATCAGTTGAATAATATCAAGGTTATTTTAATTAATAAATAATAAAAAAAATAGGGGGGGGGGTGAGAAATTATAGGATAGAAAATTGATTGCAGGATATTAGAAACCGATTTGGTAAAATTGTAACGTCATGAAGAAGGGATGAAAGAAAAGTAGCATGAAAAAAAGATGCTAGGACATACATATGGTTAGCGTGAACCCTTTCGCTGCTCATCTCGCAATTACCACGGGCAGCGTAGAAGTAGCAAAATTGGGCAACCCGCGATTTCCATGGGTATGCATTTTTTCCGACTATTTAGTTGTGCAACCCGTGCTGTTCCTGCTTATGTTTTCATTTATCTTTTTATGTTCATATTCTTATAATCTAATTCTATATTTTAAAATAAAAACTGTTTAGCAAAAATTTTTTGTATATTTTCACTTTAATATGTAGATTTGAAATACGTTATAAAAAAATACAAATTTTTTTAATGTACTTACAAGGAGAGGGCACGACTAAGGAAATTCATTTGGGTACGAGACTTTGTGTAACAGTAGTACTGCTGTATGGTATTCCAACCCCAATGTAATTCCGTCGAATGGCCAGTCAATTCCGAGAAAACAGCCTTCGAAATTCATACTAAGCTTATATACAAGTTATTTTCTTCCTAATACAGCGTCACCGTGGCTTGATCGTCAGCGTATCGGATTACTATTCCATGGACCGGGGCTCTATTCCCGCGAACGCGAACTTCGTTTTTATTTTTTTTCTCTCCAATTTATTTTATTATTTATTTTCAGAATGAAATAATTTGATTTTTTAAAAAAGATTCATAGATTTTTAAATGATATTCTATATAATTATAGTAACTGTGTTTCCCTTTTTTAAAACACGAAACAACTAATAGTTATGATAATAATACTTATAAATGATAAGTGAAAATAAATTAAATAATAATAAATAAAGTTAAATAAATATAATTAAAAAGTAAAAATAAATTAAATTATAATAAATAAAGTTAAATAAATTTAAGTAAAAAGTTAGCTTTGTCTTACAAATTTTTTTTATTACATTCAAGAACCTGAGTGATAATTATCATAAAAAGCAATATCTTTATTTACAGACATCTTCACTATAAAATATTCAAACTAATTATATTATATGTGATCTATGTAAAATAATATCTATCAAAACACTACAAACTCTCTTAAAAATCCAGAAATAAACTAACAAAGTTGTATTGTAAATCAAAATCCCCAATGAATTCTCCTTTTATTGGAGCATTTTTGTTCTAAAAGAATTTTTTGTTTTTAAAAGAATAACACCTGCTCTTTAAAAACAGCTGCCTTTCTCTTGAACAAAATCGTTTTGTTAAAAACGGAAGAAAAATTTTATGGCCATTTAGGTATACGGAATAATTTTAAAAATACAATTAATTAGATTTTAATGACAGAAGTAATTGTAGTTATATCATATATTAGTTGTTTTTTAAAAAAGGGAAACAATTACTATAATTATACAGAATATCATTTAAAAATCAATGAATCTTTTTTAAAAAATAAAATTATTTCATTCTGAAAATAAATAATAAAATAAATACTCCGATACGCTGACGATCAAGCTACGGCGACGCTGTATTATGAAGAAAATAACTTGTATATAAGCTTAGTATGAATTTCGAACGCTGTTTTCTCGGAATTGACTGGCCATTCGACGGAATTACATTGGGGTTGGAATACCCTATAGCAGTACTACTATTATACAAAGTCTCGTCCCCAAATGAATTTCCTTAGTCGTGCCCTCCCCTTGTTAGATAAAATAACTACACAGCGAGAGGGCAAAGCGTGTTCGAATGGCGTAGGAAAGAGAAATGACATCTCAAACTCTGTTTAAAAAGAAAATTATACAGCGGGTTTCTCCTTTAGAAATCGCATTGAAATGTCTGTGAGAAGATCTTGCCATGGCTCTTCTAAGAAAGAGAAATGGCTAGGAGCACGAGTCAGAATTCGATGGCTTAAGGCTTTTCAAGAATGCGGCTTGTTTTTCGCTACTTCCATTGGTTGGAATCCAACGACTCTCATGCGAATGTAGAATCAATGGGCTCGGAAGGGTGATTCTTGAAAGGATTTTAAAGACATATTGTGAGGAAGACCTTGCATTGTTATGGATTTTGAGTCAGAAATGACGACTGGAACAGCACAAACTGTGCGTGAACAGAAATGTATACAACGAAATGGAAATTCTTCCTACGTAATGAGTAAAGATTTCCTCCCTGGTGTTGCAGTCAAATAAAATTAAAATTGATAGCCAATAGAAAATGTCCTTTGGGGTTTAAAGAATGCCAAACAGGATTACTAATCAAAGCATTTCCCGGATTAGAACTACAAATAATTTGAAGAAATAGAATGAAATTAGAAAAATCATTTCCATGCATGTAGAAACGGAAGAAAATGAAAATGTATTAAAAATAGTACAAAATTAGGTAAGGAATATCAATAAATTTAGGTAGGGTATGAATTTTCATTAGACTCCATTAATTTTCAGCATTTCTATAGAGAAAAAATGAGCAGCTTTTGTTTTTGTAATATTATCCGGTACAAATTAATTATAAAATATAGTGAATAGTAAATTTTATGCTTTAAATTATTTAAATAATGAATTCATTGTTAGTAAATACCATAATATCGCAAATAGTTTGTTTACATTAAGAAAATGAAATCTTTGAAAAATGGTTTTATTTACAGTATTTTGTGATCTTCTGACTCTACAAATGTATATAATATTTAAATATGTTCTTATGATTCAAAGGTTGACAAAAGGATTTAGTACAGCTGCGCTCAGATGAAATATTTTCTTTCACAGATGCTCCTCAAATGAATCGGGATTTTGAAATGCAAAATTTGGTTGCTAATCCATGAAAGCGAGCCTTTATGTTTTCCAGCGTTCTTTTCAATTTACTTTTCTTAAGCTAAAACATTCAAATTTGTATTCAAATGCATACAAATGATACAGTAGGCAATCTATAACCTGGTAGTCCTGCTAACTCCTCTGCAGGTAAGAAAACCCCCAGACTATACATTATGTTCAAGAAAGAAGTTATTGCTGCAGTCCCAGTTAGTGAAAAAAAGCTAGAAAATGGTGAAGACGCTAACGTTGAGGACACCGTACAAACTCCTAAAATATGTGAAGGACTAGAAGCCATTCGAACTGCCCTTCGGTATTTTGAACAAGATGCATCGCTAATGGACTTACTATCCCTTCATCGTCTTCGTGATGAAGAGGAAGACAACAGGACATTACGTATTTTTTTTAAAAATAGCCATTTTTTTTTAAATGTCGGCTGCTTAATTTTCTTTCCAGATAGCTTTATGTCTTCATAAAGTATTTTTCTGAGGTATGTCTGATTAGGTAAATTATTCTATACGAAGTATTCATTAATTTTCATTTTCATGTACTCTATGCCTTCATAAAGTACGTACGTTTTCTTTGTTTAATAGGGCAATTTATTTTCTGCTGTATTCTGAAGCAAACAATACACACAAGGGTAGTATAGTATTTTTTGAGGAAACCCGATTCTTTTTTAATCCCATTTTCTATAACTCCGTACTTTCACACACCTTTCCGTTTATATTAAGCCGAATTTTCGGAACTCTACTGCATTACCTGTGGAGATTCAATGGGAAATGGGAATCAAAGAGTAATTTTTTTTTTTACTTTCCATACTTACATGAACTTTCATTTATTTTTAAACAATTGACATTTTTTTCTAAACAATTGACATTTTTTTTACGTTTTAAAATTATTTAAATGTCAAACATTTGCACTCATATTTTTATGTTTTTTCCTATTGTTTTTAATATTAATACTTTATTTCAATCAGCATGATATGAAAATCAAATTATTACGATGGCAGGATGTCGCAGAATTTGAAGCAATTTCAACTCCTTTGCAATGTCATAAAAGAGGAAATCGCTTTTTGATCGTTTGAGGTTGGAGCAATGGAATGGCCAGACATCAATTCGTCTAATAATATTTCAGACTCTAAATGTAGACCTTTACACGAGCATCTTTGCTTTCCATTTCGCTCAATTCATTGAAAGTCGAGTCGGGGAACGCATTCTTTATTGAAACCTATTAGTGAACATTTCCTCCACACACACTTCTTGTGGCTATGTTTATTCTCTTTCAAATGAGTTATTAAAAGAAAAAAAGGATGCAACTTAATTTTTTGAGTCCACATTAGGGTTTGCAATCTCGTGCTATAATTTCAATCCTAGAATTAGGACTGGACTATTTTTGAAAAATACTTACACATTAACAGAATTGAAATGATACAATAAAACTGAAAACATAATTAAAAAATTGGTTCAATATTATTATTAATGGAAACAAATCAAATCAAAACTTAATTCATTATAAAAAACAAATGAAAAATAGTACATAATGAATTCAATAAAAATAGTTCACAATTTGAATTCATTAAAAATTGACCTTGAATTAAAAATCGATAGGTTTGAGATTTTCCAAAATCTTATTGTAAATTTAAAACAGAATAAAAAGCCCCTATTTTATTTTCATTGAAACATTTTTTGTGTTTTATTTAGAATTGATAACTGCATGGTAAGACATTCTAAGGAAGTAGATTTTTCAAAATTAAAATTATCAAGTCTGAACTGAATTTTTTCCCCGACAAACTCACATATACCTGTACACAACACGTACAAAAAACAGAATGTGGAGTTACATAAATTTTAATTTGAAAAACTTTTCTACTTATACAACTCAGAGAGAAAAAAATGCTTTCCATTTAAAAAAAAAAAAATCTTATTAACATGTAACACTAGAATTTAATCATAATAAACACTAAAATTAACTCTAATAAAAATACTAAAAAAAACAGACTTCAATATTAGAAATAATAATAAGAAATACATTGTATATTTCTCAGTCCAATAAAATTTTGTCTTTTAACCTCCTCAAAAAATGTCTTTTCGAAATATTTATAACAACAGTAAAATATTAATACATGCATTCTAATTTAAAAATATATTTATAATGATAACAAAATAATATTACTAAATTTATCTCTTTGTAAATTAAAAAACATGGTAATAACTCACCTATAACTAAATTAATTTACAATCTTTAAATATTCAGAAAGAACATTGAAGAAATGCCTTTTCGATACTTCAAACAGCTTAAACAGCTTATGAGAATATACTTATAATAACAAAATAATATTACGAAGGTTATCTCTTGATATAAAAAAAGAGAATTCTAAAAACACATCTCTTCTATTGACGTTAATTCAGAAAAATGATTCGTGATGGATGTGATTTAGAAAAGAAAAATCAAAAAAAAAAAAAAAAAAATTATTATAAACATCAGACAAATGAGTTACATTTTTTTATTACTGGGGAGCAGCAACGAATGTCTCATTTCGGAAGTGGATGCTCGCTATATAAATTTTTTGAGAATTAACTTGGTGGAAAATTTGGATGAGAAAAAAGTTTTAAAATATAATTCAGATAAAAATTAAATCCTAAGCTATTTTAACACCGGGATCCAGCTTATTTTATTGTACAATTAAATTATTCACTTGGTTTCAGTGGCAGAATGAAGAATCGTTTGCAAGTTCTAATATGGACTATTTTTGGATCGAATATATGGACCGTTACAAACGCAAAATCGAAAAGTCTGTCTATTTAAAAGGAGTAAGGTGATTGGACTGCGTTGAACTGCGGTTAAGCAGAGAGGAGTGGATTGCGTTGACTGCTACCAACTTGTTCATTAACACAAATGTTTGTAAAATACATTACATTCTTCTATTTAGAGTTGGAGTGGATGAAATAATAGTTTTTTTTCATTATTATAACAAAAAAAAACATTCCTCGCGTGTTGAATCTCATTCGTAAACAAAACAAAACAAAAAAAAAAAGAAAGAGGAAAACTCAGTAAAAACATTGAAGAATTAAAACTATTTGCGAAAAAAACAACACTTATACTAAATACATCATTTCATAAAATCTGTAAATAATGAAAAAGCGAAATTAAAATTTTCAAATGAAATATTACCACTCAGTTTAAGTGCGAAAAAAATTCTAAGCTTTCACACAAGCAGGAGTCCTTTTTTCTGAAAACTGTTTTACGAAGTTTATTTCATGTCCTACTTTCCAAAAAACAAAAAAATATGGAATAATCCATTAAGAATCTTTAAATACGGTCATTCATTCATATTTTAGATAGAACCAAATAACAAAGAACGTTGTATATCAGACATTCGAAGTATATCATTCAATTCAGCAAAGTATATTTCACTAAAAATATTTGCATTTATGTTGCGGGTTCATACCATGCGAGAAAAATAAGAGTTTAAATTCGAAGATATATCTTTCTTACGTAGGGTCAAATTCTTACATTTCTTATTACTTAACAAGAAGCCAAATAGCTAAAATACAGATCACGGAATACAAAGTTATTTGAAAAAAGTTGAGAATTTTCTCATCTTGTCTTTTTGTAACCGTAAAAAGAATTTATTAAGCGATATGTTTACGAAGAGAAACCAAGTTTTTAAAGGTGAATTATTTTTAAAACAAAGTAAAAGGTGGTCAAATTTTCTATTCAAAAATTATACGCACGTTTTTATATTTTGAATTAATTGTTTATTTATTTATTATTATTTGTTTTAATTTAAAGTGTAGTTTCTACATTTTTCTGCTTTTAAGTATTTAATTGTATTATTCTTAAATAATAAATAGATTCATTTTCTCATGGTTTTAATAATTTGAATTTCTACTTATTACAAATGATTTTTCATTTGAACATTTTTATAACTTATTTTTTTCTTTAAGGTATATTTAAGAAAAACTGTTCAGACTTCGTCTATTTTACGTGAAAATACTATTATTAAAAATCGTAATATTACAGAGCTAAAACAGGATCAGGGGGAAAGCTTTTTAGCTAAAGAGTGTTTATAATTCTGTTTGCTTATAAATAAGCTTTTATAATGACGTATATAAACCAACACATATTTGGATGACATTGAAAATGCTTTTAAATATTTCTATTGGATTTTTTCCGGAATATTCCTGAGCCTTATTTGCCCGATTCCGAAAAGAGAAAAATTTTAGTACTAAAGTAACCAATTCAAAGTGGAATATCTAGATATTATCTCTGATATATATATATATATATATATATATATATATATATATATATATATACATATATAGATATAATAAAATATTTAATTTTCAAACAAATAATAAATTTATTGACTGAATACATTCTTCCATTTCATATTAAAATAAATTCGTTACATTTTAAATACCAAGTGAATTAAAAATTATTTCACAATTTAAAGAGTGGATAATTTGTGGGACTTATTATTATTTGGTTGGCTTTCACTGAATAAAAAATCTAAGTTTAGGATTTTAATTATTGAAAAATAAGCAACTAAATATCTCTCTCTTGCGGAAATTATCTAATGTTGCTACGCAAATAACGGTTCTCACAAATTTTCATATAAGAAAGCTAATTTTTTCTCTGCTGAGAGTTGGTTCTTTTTTGCCAATCAGCTTCAAACAGGATACAAAAACCGATATTGAAAGCTATTTTGAAAGATATGATAGAAAAGCCCGTATTTACGAAGGAAACTATGGTATTCTACTAAGTCAGGGGTCGGCCAATTTTTGGAGAGAAGAGCCAAATTGTAACAGAAACAAGATAACTAAGGTGTCAAGGAGCCATTTACACGAAGACCCATTTTTACAAATCCACGTGAGTTGGGATGTGGAAGGAATGCATATTCATTAAAATATTTATAAATAAAGTAACATTTTCCTTTCTTTACAAAACTGAGAAATATCAGATATCCTTATTTTTGTGACCAGAAAAACCATTTTCAAGCGTCGTAAATAAATGTTCTTACCCCCGCAAGAAGTGTATTCTGAAATTTCACGTTTACCCGAATCATTCCAGTTGTGTTGGAGTGATCCTGTATCATTTCATCTCTCTTTTTATTAACCTTTTATCATGTCACAAAATGTGTTTTTGTTATTTCTTTCTATGCAAACTTTGCGGGAAATCACTTAGAAGAGTGTTTTCCCATTTCTATCAATAAATTCAAACTTTCACTGTTATTCAACTACTTTGAATATTTTCACTGATTCTCAGTACATTTTGTCAATGGAAAACAATTTAATCAAATGTGTTTAATAGGGGGAAAATCCCTTCCTCAAATAATCCTAAAGGAAAGCTATAATTTTTAGTATATATCAATGTACTTTTCATACAGCTGCAAGTCTGAAGAACCTTACAAAGAACTATGACCTCTGGACTCATACTTTGTTCAAAATAGGTTTCCTTTCAATATACAGCAATCGACATTGAAATAAATATGTTCTACTTTATAAAACTCTAAAAATTTTAGACATTTCAAACAGTAAAGTATGTTCTGGTTTCTATGAAAGGTAAAATATTTGAACTTTGTGCATGTATATTTCCGAAAACTTTTCAAATCTTTTCTAAATCCAACTGTTTCTTAAGCCTCATTAGCATCTATAATCATCGCTGAAAATTCGTTAGAAAGAATACACTGCTATGGAGAATACAAATCTTATTCAATTTTCTTTTATTTTCACATAAAAATTCAATAAATAATTAGTTTCATTCAATATGTATTTTTTAGAATTTTACTTGACATTTGAAAAAAACTCTCTTTGGAATATAAATCAGAAACTCTATAGTAGAATAATTTCACTACAATATCGTTAATAGGTGACATACATATCTAGGGAAATTAATATACGTCACAAGAAAGCTTCCCCCGTTGAAAGAATATTAATCAGTACCACTTACACATAAGAATTTCATGGTATATAAAATCAGTAACAAATTGGTTGGAAAAAGGAAGCTCATATGCAATCATATTTCTCCATTTTTATCTTAGATTTTTATAAGCCCAGTGGCTGAGTGGTAGTGTATCCCGCTTCCACACCACAGGTCCGGGGCTCAAATCCCGGAGTACTGACCACTTGACCGAAACATCTGCGCATGCACCCCAGCGCCTAGTCACGAAAACTGAGGCATAGTAAGCAGGTCTTTTGGGCTGTTGCGCCACTAAGTTCAGGTTTTTTAAAAAAGTTTTTTAATAACAAGTTTGTTTTAATTGATATTTATGTTAATTGAGTATATAACACACATATCAAGAGAGAAAAAGGAAAAAGAAACCTTCAGAATGTAAATTCAGTACAAAAAAAAATTAGACACACACACACACACATGATTCGTTGAAAAAGCACCTGAAATTTTATTACAGTTATGAAAAGAAAGTGGACATATATTGCTAAAAATTGTTCAAATTTAGGGTCTTAGTAAGCTATAGTATGAATAAATCATAAATTATAAGAATGTAAACAAAAAGAACTATGATCTAAATGACCATTTCTCCGAAAACAAATCTTAATGCAGCAAACAATCAATAACCTAATTCTCCCTTTATAATACATGCTTTCTTCTTCTTTTCTATAATTTTGAAAGCATGTACATAAAAGAATGACATTATCATTAAAAAAATCTTTTAGTAAAAACATTAAAATCACACGAAGATATCGGATAAAAAAAGAGTTTTTACTAAGTAATTTTAGAAAAATTTATTCAAACATCTGTGCAATGAATTGGATTTATAGACCTATTCTCACAGAATAACTTTACAAAAATTTTTCCAATTTCTGATTTATTTTATCATTTTCCATTTATTATTAAAGGGAATTGATTCTTATATGCCCATATATATGATTAATACAGCTAATCTCAATATCCTTAAAAATAGAAATTTCCAGAAATAAATGTTTACTTACCTCAGAGTAAGTTTAAATATTCCAAACTGACATATTCCCCAAGCATCTCACTCCAAAAATTGTTCCCATGCGTTGTCTACAGAGGTCTCCGCTGTTTTGACAGTTTCTTCAGGCGGCCCAGTTTCTTATCTTGGCAGCCCTTGGGCAGAGCAACATCTTTTGGTGGGTGCACTCATGTGTGACGTCAGCCTCACGCTTTGTGAATGAGAAGGGTTTCGAAACTACCATTGGAGAAATGAGCTCTTTCAGAAACAAACTTTGACATCTAAAAAGGAAAATATTTCAATTGAGGAAATGATATATCTTTCAGTGTTTAATAACAACTCAAAGATCTTTTTGTAGTCATATTTTACACTGAAAGAAAATGTAGTCTTATGATTGAAACCAATCAAGAGGCGGGAAAATGTTATCTGTGTAAAGTCATTCTCTTTCCAACAGACAACAAGATCAAGTGAAAAAGGTCGAATGTTCGATGATACACTTAAAAATCCCTTTTTGACATCCCACAATTTCCTCGCAGCTTCTTGATTGTTTGAACGTGTTCTATTTATTTTCCAAAAAAGTTACTTTTATCACCTTTAACTATCTTGGTGTAATCAAACTCGTACTTTTTCATACCAACTGCAAAATTCGTCCTTCGCAATATTTTTCAAATCTGAAATCTTATTTAATCCTGATTCCAATTGTTTGTGGAAATAAATGTCTTTACAATTCTTACAGCATAATACCTTTCTCTGAAATGGATTACTTTGGAAATAGATTACTTTGATCCCACAAATTCATTGTACGAAATGAAAGTTATCAATATTTTCTAGACGATAAAAATTATTAAAAGACCCATTTTTACATTTATCCTAGGAACATAAACTAACTCATAAGGAATTTTTTAATTTGAAAATGAAAAATATACATTTTTTTATAAAAAATATGCCGGTAACTTGTATTTCCAAAGGTGGGAAATGTAAATTCAAATTTCAACAGATATAATATATAGATAATTTTATTATATAGAATTTATTTATATAGAATTTTAGTATAGATAAAAGAATTCAAAACGACACAAATCTGACAATATTTAGACTTATTAAATTTCAGATTAAATAGGTTACAAAATTTTCACATTGATATTATTTGTATTGTTTTAAATTTTTCATATTGTTTATTATTTCATTTTTATATTAAATTTTAGTATTCATTTTTAATTTGTATTTATTTCTTTTATTTTTATATTATATTACTTTAAACATTTATTTAAAGAAAATTTTTGGCTTTTTTTATATTTACTTCAAATACGTGCTACTTTTTAAAAGTATATAATATGAGTGAACCAAAAAATAATCGTTGTATCTTTTTTATGCTTTCTTCAAGTTGTATTAATCATAAAAATTATTATTTTTCTTCCTAAAGAAAGCAAATTTATGGAACCAAGAGATTATAATTCATTTTCCGTATTTCATTAGACTTGGCAGCGATTAACATAACGGTTTTTGTATATGTTGTATAGAATAAATATAGTTACTCAAACATATGAAATCATGTTTGAATCACTTTTATTTAATTAAAAACTGTAAATGGAAGGAAGAATAACAATTGTTATAAAATAATGAAAACAAATTCAGATATTTTTAAAATTTTATTTTTCGAAAATAAAAGGCAGAACTAAATTATAATTTGTCCCAAAACTATTACATTTAATTCGATCTAATTATCAACTAAATAGAACTTTAAAAAAAAAAAATTAATACACTAAGATGAAAACAAAAAAAACGTTTGAAGTAGGAAAAAGAAATTAAACGAAGCAACGATGTTAAGAAACTACGAACATGTTTTCAAAAGAAAATTGTTTATGATTATGTCTTTCGAAAATATTTATATTATCCTTAAATAAACTGAATGAAATATCTGAAATGAAGCTATTTATGTAAAATCATTCTGAAATAAATATTTTTCACTGCTTAATGTGACAATTCTGTGATGGATTAGGACTCACAGATACCATTGTGTTGTGACCCGGGGGTCGTGGGAGTGGAAGGGTTCGAGGAAGGAGATCTTAGAATAACTAATTTTATATTTTCAACACTTTACGGCAGTGTTTCTCAAACTTTCAATACTGGCGCCCCCTTTTCAATCACAATTTTTATCGCGCCCCCCCTTATACATTAATAAATTACTGAATGCAGTAATAATGAACTTTGACGCTAAAGCTACAATACACGATCTTAATTATAAACCGTACAAATTAATAACATAAGTATTAAATTTTGTATATGTTACTTTTAAGCAAAAAAAAAAATTAAGTAATAGGATAATTATTATGTTATTTTTCCTTTCTCTGATTTTTAAATTGGAACATATTGCAAAATGCGGTGGCTGCTTAGAAGACAAAATATAGATATCAGCTAAATATAGAAAAAGAACTAAGAGTGTCAATTTCTAAAAAGCTTTGAAAAACTTTGCTCTTCAAGACAAGCCATGTAAGTTGCTAATACGTATTAAACTTGTTCTTAATTCAGTATTAATAAGATAAGTATTAAATTTTTTATATATGTTACTCTTAAGTAATATATATTTTAAGTA
>BMAV01012938.1:178733-274072 GCA_019973955.1 Trichonephila inaurata madagascariensis | reverse complement strand
TATCTGGAGCAGAAATGAATTTTCTTATACTATTCACTAACTTATGTTATATCAACTATTTTTCGTAAATTGCTATTTTTTCAAAAAACTATAAACGAAAAAAGAGAAAAGTAATGAAAAATGTGAAATAAAATACCGTACTGCAAGTATATATTCACTTCCAAATCATATCTTTTAACTATTAGATCGAAAAAAACTCAGTATAAAATAATCTTTTTGTTGAGTATAATTAATCAGCTATGAATAAACATAACGGAGGAAAATTCAGTAAAGTATTTGATATTTCGAAAAACATGAGTGATTATCTCCTTTAGAAATTAAGATAATGAGAGAGATAAGACAAATAATATATTTAGAATAATAATGTTACGTAGATCCGAGGGTTCGAGGATTTTATGCAAAACAATCACAAAGAAAATAAACAGTTCTTTAAGAGCGATGCGAATTTATTATCAAAAATCCAATCCTTTAAATACAGGATTCAGCAGCGATATTCACAGAGTAAATATCCAAAGGTCTTCACACCTTCAACAGCAATCAAACACAATAACAGTGTTTAAAAATACACGTAAGTAAAGATTATTCACAAGCACAGCCGAGTTAATCGCTAGTCAAAACAATCCTCACTACTTGCTGGTTTAATCCCGACTCCTCGCCGTCCCGGCGAGCTTCTCATTTATAGGCGCGACAGAAACTTCCAGAAATATAACAGCTCGTGTCATTGAACCTGACACTAGTGGAGATATCTACTACTTTCTAGAAGATTCCCGAGGGTTCCGAACTCGCCAACATGGTCGCCAATGACGCCAAATTGGTCGCCAAAGTCGCCAAATTGGCCGCCAAAAATGATGCCAACTTGGCTCTACCGCCAAGATTTCGCCAAGTTCTCATTGGATCGCCATTATAACGTAAGGGGCGGCATTGCTTGTGAAATAAACATAACATAGAGTAATATAAATGCATTAAACACTCAAATACAAATTATTTACACTATTTACACAAAATTCGTAACAATAAGATACATGAAATTTCTGGATTAGATAAATGATTACTTTCCTTAGTACATCAAAAAATTAAAACTACGTGTAATTTGACATTTATGTCTTGTATTTGTAAAATTAATGTAATTTACCTTCGTATTTAAATGATAATAATTCTTTGCTTTGAAAGAAAAACTTAAAAAATGAACTTGATTGAGAAATGCATTAAGTTTTTTAAATCTGATTTTGATTCAATTTTTTTTTTCAAAGATAATTCGAGAAATCGTCATAAGTACTGCTGAAACTACCCTGGTAATATTTCCAGAAAACATAAGCTTTAAACGATTATCAGAAATGCAGTGTGTCACTACGCGGATCATTTTCTGCGAGGAGAAACGTATCGCATATGGTTACTGCAAACTGGTTCTTCCCAAAGATACGCCTTGGCGATCTACCTTCGGCTAGAAAAGAAGGATTTGGCGGTGAAAAATCCCAGCCCCCGTTTTAAAAGATTTCCCGAGGTGACACCCCTCTCAAAACTACCACACCACACCAACGAAAGGATGTTTCAGCTCTCGACAGATTTAATGTGCATCGCTCCCATTCACGATACCTTGACCACTAGGCTACCGTGTCCACAGTAAGTTGAAAACAGATCATACAATAATATATATTCTATACTGCAAATACAAACTATTTCATTGATTTACAGTACTAATTTACAAAAGGGTAGGTGGGTGGTCAATGATGTCATAAGGTAAGAAAGGAATAAGAGTGGTCCATTCATGCCACTATACTTTCCTTACAGCTGCTGATAGCTAGTAGGGAACACAGTGGTTCAATAAGTGGTGAATAATGAAAAGGCTCTCCAAAGAGAAAAAAAAATAAGGGAAAACGTAAGAGAGTTAAGGGAAAATCCCGTACTGAAATTGGAAAGGAGAGAATTGAAGGGAGTGGTGTTCTGGAAACTGTGAGGGGGAGTGTGTAATAGTTTGAAGTGCTTAGGGTGCTGGGGAGGTTAAAAACAGGCCTGCCACACGCAAGAGCCTGAGAATAATTAGATATTTTTCCCTTGTTGTGAATGCAGCTTCAAAGATCTTCACCTTAGCTATCAAGAATATGAAATGTTACAAGATCAAATTTGGAAAACAACGTTGAAAAAGTTCTTTTCTAGATTTTTTTCTTTTCTTTTTCTGCTACACATAGCTTAGGGCCCACACCTGCTTAACATGTATTCATTCATAAAATTTGTATAAATGTGACTGGCATCACAACAAACTTCTTTCTGTATTTATTACCGAATCCTTGCGAAGCAAAGTACATTAGCGGATAAGCCGTGCGAATTTTTGGTTTGAGTGATACGGGTGCACAGCTTTTCGATTTGCGTGAGTAATTTATAATATTTTTCTCTTTTTAATTCTAGAGTGCTAACCCAAAAAATGTTGTATGGAATCTGTGTTTTGTTTTTTTGTAAATCAATCTAAAATTATTCAAAAAAGTGGCTTAGAAAAAATTAGTAGATATTTTTTTTTTTTTTTTAAGTTTTCATTTCAAAACATTCCTCTTTAGTAAAAACTATTTTACTTTTGAGCAATATGTAACTTTTTTAGCTTTTTGCTTTGCTTAAATTTTTTTTCTCTTTGTGCCTTTTAGATATATTGGCAAAAGAATTTGCTAAGTTATTTTTCTGAGAGGACTTTTATGCAATATTTCTTAACAAAATTCCAACATACTTTTTAAATTTTGATGTCTTATCAGGCGGTACCTAATTTCCTTCAAGAGCAATAAAAAAAATCCCTTCAAGAATTTTTTCGTTTTTGTTACATCTCATAATTTGTTTCCTTTCAATCAATGAGTTTCAATCTTAAATATTTTTATGCAAAAAAATATTTTTCACAAAATAAAAGAGAATTTCAAATTGTTTATTAAACATATCTCTTCTCAGTTATATTTCAACTCTGATGAACTTTTATTGTAAAAATTAACCTTTTATTTATTTTTCAGAATTTTTTATGCTAAATGACAATCAAATTTTATTTAATCATTTTATTGAAAGTTCTTTGTTAAGTATATGTAGATGATAGAGAGCAAAAGAATTTAGAAATTGAGAAACTGGTTTTCTTTTTTCTTGTTCTTTTAGTTTTTGATTTATTTTGATGTAAAAATCTTTAAGTAACATCTTTTTACTTTGATAAATTTCTTTTTAAGAAAATTTTGGTATCACTTTTAAGTATAGTAAAAATGAAAGGTAAAATCCTAGGAGAGCCCATACCATTGGCGACAGTACAAAAAAAGCGCCAAGCCAGAACGAGATGGCGCCAAGCGAAACCGACAATGGCGGCAAGTTAATATACCGGGATAAGGTGGATGCGTAATGAAAATATATGTAAACAATACAGAAATTAAACATTTAAGATAAAAAAAAATATATAAAAACAGCACTTACTTTCTTACTGCTGATCTTTTCCGAGTGGAGTGTACAGCATAACAATAGATTTTAAAAAAGTCTTGAAGGTCTCATCGATAAGTGAATGATCGTGTGAGCGCCACCATTTTTATTCTGCGAGGTAATGGGTGAACATACCTTCGGCGAGGCTGGTGCAATTTCGAAGAAAGCGTTTTACTGTCGACCATGTTACATCATGCTGATCGTTACATTTAGGACATTCATAACTCTAAGCAATCAATTCTTCCTTCATACACTATTCAATCAATTCTTTCTAACCTTTCGCATTCAACAAAGTAAAAAATTCTAAGATATATTCCTTCACACATGCAATCATTCCAGCCCGATTCCCCCAAACAAAATGAAATTTGAAATGCCCGCCGACAAAATGCGAAATTTCCAGAAATAGTTAGGTTTACCATATCTAGTGTATCAAAGTAGGGTTACCAAGATGGCACAATTATCGCCAATCCCAAATAATTCACGCCAAGGGTGTGGGCTCTCCTAGGACTGAAACAAAATGAAAAGGAATGAAACTATTTTTCTTAACCCTTTGTAGATTTTGATATCCTGACAACTGTGATGTTTCCCACATGCTTTTAAATGTAGCATTTCAAAAACAGATGTATAAAATTGATTTTTGCCTTTCTTGTGGTTTTGTTGATACTGTTAAAATTGATATCAACACACAGACTAGAAAAATGTTTCTGCAATATGAAAAATATTTAATATGTGTATAATTTAAAAGTACAAAACAATTGTATTTTTTGGTTATTTTATTTAGGCAATTCTTTTTTATTGAAAAGCTTTTATATTCGTTTTGAAAGTGTTTAGTAGAAATAATTTTGTAACATAAAATATTATCAATACTATGGGTGATCAATACTTGGCTGTGATGCACTTATCAGGTTTGTAGAAAGAAAATTATTTGAAAAGTTGTTCAACTTGAATACATAAAATTTAATTTGTTGATTAAATTATTCTTAAATTAATTAAATATAAGTTATTTGGTTTTATTAAAATATACAATTAATTTTTATGAAATAAAACCTGTAATTATAATTTTTTCATTTAAATAACAATAAATAGATCTTTTTATAAATAAATATTTGTAAATATAATTATAATAAGATATAAATAAAAATTTCAAGGAATTTATCATTTCTTATTTAATAATAGAAAAGTGAGGGGAAAAAATTGAAGTTATAATAACTTTTAATGAATTTTGAACTTTTATATAAAATACCTGAAAAACTAAACTTCTCCAAACTAATGTATCATTTTCCTGTAGAAACTTAGGAATTTTGTTTTCTGCATATTCAGAGGAATTTTAACTTTTATTATTTTTCATTATCAAATTTATTACTTTGATACTGGTTTCTTGAAGTAGAGGTAAAAAAATGTACTAAAAATTTTAGGAACATGTATTCCTGATCCTCTCCAAATACAACTTTTTTATTACATCACTTCCTTTAAATAGATATTTGGATCTTAAGTTTAGATTCAGTGTTATTTTGATTTGATTTTGAAACTTACACCATCTAATGTGTAACTTGATTCTAAGTTTAATTTTAATAAGTGCTTTCTGTGTGAATAATTTTTATTAGTTTAAAATTGGTTTTTCAAAGTATCTCATGTTAGCTTGCCTTTGTTGTAATGTTCAATGAAAAAAGCAACTTATAATAATGTTCATTTCTGTAACACACTGACACCTAACTGTGTTTCCCTGGCCAACATTAATGTTTCATGCTTTGACATTTTTTCTACCTAGGCTAACTTGTATTGATCTGTTTGAAAGGAAATGGCCTATATGGCTTCATCCCTTACATAATATTAAAAAAAAAAGGTTCTGATGTGAAACCTTTTGCTGCCTTTATTTGCATTTAGCTTGAGTATATTTCTTATTGATCACAATGTGTTTAGAAGTAAACACAGGGATAAATATTGCTCAGAATGAACTGAAATCACATACTTGTCATGATACGATATTTAAGGAATAATTTTACAAAGGGAAAAAAAAAAGTAATACTAAGAGTTATGTATTTTGAAATTAATAATGAATATATTTTTTTCAGGTTCTAATTTTATCAGTATTATATTTTAATCATAAATTTTTCCACTTATGCAGAAAATTTGTTTGTTAAATTAATTTATTTGTTTAAAAAGTTTGATTTATATACTATGTTAAAAAAAATAAAGAGCAAGGAATAGAATTTAAAAAAATGTCTTTGTAATGTCTTGTAAAATTATACAAATTTTTCGAATGGAATGTAACTTCATAAAAAAAAAACTTGCTTTCAAAACATTTTTCCTATCAGTGGCATAACAGAGAATATTATGCCCCAAATAGAAATGAAAGAAATGTAGAAATGAAATTATTGCAAATTTAAAATTCATAATAGAATGTTGTAATAAGCTGAGACACTATTTTTGGTATGTTATTTAATATAATGTGGAAAATTAAATACTCTACACAAACATTTCTATTATGCTATCTTCATTTATGAGTAATTTCTAATTCTAAAATTTTTGTTAAATATACATGTGTTTGTATATTAGAAGGTAATTATTAAATTCAGTAAACCTTTTATTTTCTTAATAAATTATTTTAAAATTTTTTATGTTGATTTGATGTTTTCTTTGTTAAGGTAATGTTTTTTTTTTTTTAAATATCTTTGAATAATATTTTTCTTTAAGTGTTTTCTGTAAGAATGTTTTGGCTATAGCTCTGAAAGAAAAATTCACTGATATTTTGCTGTTTAGATTTTATCTTTTATAATTTTTCATTTTCTTATGAATGTTTTTTCTTTCTTATGGTATGTATATGTATGTTGTTATAGTTTTGGGGGTTTTGTATTTTTAGATCAATGCTGCCGTATCAATGATATGGGGCCCAAACATATGTAAATAAAGAATCGTAAGGGGCCTCCAAAAATGTATCCTAGAAATTTTGATACAGAGTCCATTCAGGACTAGCTATGCCAATGATACAAATTAAACTTTTCATATACTATTTTCTCTTCCTTTCAGCCTAGTGATATAGGGAAAGGGTGCTAACTTGAAACTATTCAACCTTACACACAATCTTAGTTCCTAAGATTAAAAGTTTGTTTATAAGATTACTGTTGACATTTAACTTTGACCTTAGCAGTCTTGCTATACTTACGTTTATTGTTTAGCTTTCAGTGAGATTTATTGCAATTTAGTATATGATTATATATATATGTAACTGAGAAAAGAAATTTGGATTACTCCTAATTTGATGAAATATTAATCAAGAGGTTTTATATTTTCATGGCTTGTAATTGTTTTGTTAAACAACAGTTGTCTTAATTTCTATGTGTAATTTTAAAAATTTTCTCTTTTGCCTTTTTAAATTTTTTTTTTTTATGGAGTACATACAATGTATTTCAATTAGTATTGTGTGGTTTTATATTTATGTGGTTAACTGTGATATTTATGAAATATTAATATTTGTGATATATTGTTATATATCTATTACTTTATTTCAGGAAATGTCTAAATTCTACAAAATCGTTTTGGGGGGATGTGGAAGCATATTTGCCATTTATGGTTTGTATAAGTCTGAAAATATATTTCATCAACCTGTAAGTATATTAAAATTCTTTGAGTTTATATTTTAAGTGACTTTAATCAATAATATATTATAGAATCTGTTTTTTAAAAAAAATATTTTGTTTTGTTATATTATTTAAATGAATTTAAAATCTCTATTTTGATGTTTAATTTAAAATTTTTCAAATGTTACAGTCAGTATTAGTTTTTTGACAAGGTTCACATTGATATCCTTTCAGAACTAACCATTAGAATATTGATATTAAAATAATAGTGCAATAATTCTTGTGTGTAATGAGTTATTTACAGAATGTACTCACATTTTATATTTACAGAAAATTATAATTTGACTATCTTGCATTAACTGTGTGCCCTATTCTATAATCTAAAATTTTTATTTCAGAATATAAATAAAATTATTTTGTATAAATTATGAGATAAAATTTTATTTTCTTAAGCCTGTTGTTATGGCTGATGGTAACGTCAACAGACCTAAACTACGCTTGCCTAGTCGAGATGAACAATTAAATTTACTGAAAACGACCGCTGAATATGATGTTTTAGTAATTGGAGGCGGGGCAACTGGTGCTGGTGTTGCTTTGGATTCCATTTCTAGAGGTTAGTTATATTCTTAAATCATAAATTGTTTCAGATTATAGCTTTCTACACAAAGAAAAGAAAGCAAAAATAACTTTATAGTGCATTTCAGATGTTTCTCCCCTAACTAACATGGTACTTCCATTATATATTTTTTGTTTTTTGCATTCCTCTAAATATTTGTTTTATTGAACCGAAAGCTGAGGAAAAATTTTTAAAAAATGTGACAATGATTTGTTGATTGCAATGCTTTTGTATGTTTTTGAAATTCCAGCTTAGTAATTTTGAAAATATTTGGGTATATTTGTTAGAAGAAATAAATTATTTTACAAAATTACTTAATAAAAATATTTTATAATTTTTTTTATTTATGAACTGATATGTGCTCATGCTACTGAGCTGTCTTGAATCAAGCAGTGTAGAAAAATTTGAGTTGACGGGTTGAGAAAAATTTTGAGTTTTTGCAAAGCTAATGAATTAGAAAAATAAGTATTTTTGTCTCCAAAATATTACAAATATTTTGTGAAAGTTTTAAGAAATACACGAGGATGCACAAGAGCAATTAATGTCCATAAATTGCTTCCCATGTTTATTTTGATCACATAAGTTATAATAAATTTGCAAATGCCAAACTGTGCATTAAATTTTATTATTTTTAAAGTTTTATCAAATTGAACATTAAATTGTACATATTTGATTTGTTTTTTAAATTTCATTTTTTGACATTCTTTACTTCAGAATGAATTAACTTTCCTGAGATTTGTTAGGGGAAAAGAAACTTATATAGATACCTTAATTATCCTCAGTGCCTATCGGAGTATGGGTTAGCCACTACTTTTGAGAATCATCAAAAACACGAACATTGACCATATTATCTGATAAAATAAGTTCACTACAAACACAGTGATGTTCGATTGCAATTTTTTTATCAATTTTATTTGTTTATAGTGTTAATAACTGGTATAAGCCAGAATTTGGTGTATTTTTTATGTGTTGCTATGTTTAACTCCATGATTCCTATAACCAATAAGTTCAGTGTTTAACAGAAAGTAAGTGACTAAATTCGTTTCTATAACAGATTAATGATATTTATGTAAATAGCACTACATGTTTATAATATTAGCAATAGTATAAGTCAGAATTTGATGTGTTTGCTAGTGTTGTCCTGGTCCTTATAATCATTTCCACTCGGCTGTGTAAGTATTTCCAGGGGCTGAAAAGATGTATGAAATTGTGATTAAAGTTTCAAATTTTTCTGATTTTGATTCATTTCCGATTTTATGTTGTTTTGTACTTTGTAAATTTTCATGCATCATTTAAGAAAACCTACTTTTATATCATGGAAGTGTTTACTAGAGAATTAGGTGATGAAAAGGAATTAAGAGTAGATAATCCATAACAAAAAATTATCAGGAGTTAACAATGGAAGCGCATGCTTACATACTATGTTCTTTTTATAGTTTATGAAATGTCTTCATTTTAACTATGTCCTTCTAGCTTTCAAACTCCCATTTGTCAAAAAATTAATTTATTAATTCTTTTATGCTTCATTGTCATCTTATATACCACATAATTGGATCTGATAGGCTTTAATTCTTACCCATGTTCTAATATTTACTAATGTATCAAACTTCCTGATGTATTTATTTGGTGCTTTCATATCTTGGCCTTTGTTAATAACTATTTATTTTTGTTTGCTTATACTTGAGTTGTTTTAATTTAAAGAACAAAATAGTTAAAAGCATTTACTAGAATAATTTTTTTTTTGATTAAAAAATGAAGCATGTATGGAAAATAAAAAGAATGATTTATTATTGGATTTGACAGTTTTTTAAGAAAATTACAATTTATCATAATGCTTTTACCCTCATAGTGACATTCTCAATTTTTTTTTAATCTTTCAGGGTTAAAAACTGCTTTGATAGAATTGGATGATTTTTCTTCTGGCACGAGTAGTCGTAGTACCAAGCTGATTCATGGAGGTGTTCGTTATTTACAGAAAGCAATTCTGCAATTTGATCTTGAACAAGTATAGCATCAATTGTTTTTGAAAAAGTAAAAGATTAAATTCACTTTTATAATATGAACTCATTTTATATTATAATTTTATTGTTTAGTATCGAATGGTGAAAGAAGCTCTTCATGAAAGGGCAAATCTTTTATCTATTGCTCCTCATCTTTCTTATCCATTGCCAATTATGTTACCAATTTATAGGTAAGTAAAGTAAAATGTATGTATATGTTAATTTGTTTCCAAGCAAAAAATCAGTTTTCATTAAATAAATTTCCATTTACTTTAAATGTTTTATTGTTAGGTACATTAATTTGTTATGGATTTTCATAGTGGGATATGTAAATATGCATATTCTAATAAAACATATTTGTAACAAGTTTATTAAAAATTAAATATTGTAACAGACTGTTTATAACTGCAACCGTTAGGATAATTGTGGCCGTTAAGATTACGGTGTAACAGGACTCGATTGGAGTGGTGAACTGTGAAGAGCAAACATTTCAAGCAGATTCGAGACGGTGAGATCGTTTTGAATTTTTTGTTTGTCTTGAAATTTATTTCGTATAACTTTTATTCTATCTTCGGATAAGAGCTTTTAATTTTAGAATTTACACAAAATAGTGTAATAATACAAAATATAGTGTTGGAGTAGGGAAGAAAAAATGGGTGATTACCCTCACCCAGAAAATAAAATGGAGGTAGAAAGTACAAGTACAGTCTTATCAGTAAATAAATATAGATGTAATTTAACAGATATGAAATTGTTAGCCAGTTTTGAGGAAAGGCAGAATTTAAATACAACTCCGAATATTATAATTTTCTTAAAATCGGAAAATAACTTTCAGAGTGGTAATCCACTTTAATTAAAAGAAATAATAATGAAAGCGTTCACAATTAAAAAAAGTATTCTGAGTATAAGCAAATCAAGAAACGGCGAGATTATAATCAAAACAAATAATTGTGAGACCGCCAAAGAAGCATTAAAAATGAAAGAAATTAATGGTGTAAAAATAAGTACAAGATTGTCCCTTATTGGCCTAACCAGTAGTTACATATTACAATGAATAGATACAGAATATACAATAGATGACATAAAATCGGAATTAGAAAATAAGTTATGCAATTTTTGATATTCAACGTTTTACCAAAAAAACAGAATCTGGATTCAAACCTATCAAAACAATTAAAGTTACCCAAATTGGATGCAGTATTCCCGAAAGAGTTCCAATAGGGTTTGAAATGTTTAAAACTAATCTTTACTTTGAAAAACCTAAACAATGCTCAAACTGTTGGAAATTTGGACACATTCAAAAATTTTGTAGAAGCTCAATAAAAGGCCGAATTTGCTCACTAAACCACTCTGAAAACGAGTGTAAAGAAATAATAATAAAAAAAAAAATGTAGCTCTTGTGGAGAAGAGTATGAAGCTAAAGATAAAGGTTGCAAAAGATATCAAGAGGAAGTTGAAATCTTAAAAATTAAAGTACAGCAACAAATCTCGAGAAATGAAGCAGTTGAGAAATTCCAAAAGGCAAAAAAAAACATTCTGGGCCAAAACTTATAATAATCAAACAGAGAAGATAGGAAATCTTGAAAAAAAGTTTACAAAATTAGAATTGAAGTTTGAAGAAAACAAAATAACATATTTGAAAAGAAATTAGAACAATAAGTACAGTGCTTCACGACAGAACTAAATACCGTGGTAGCACAAATAAATTTGAGTTTTTCTTCCTTAATGAATACCATGGAGTCCACCTTGAAAAAAGTTGCACCCAATATAACAATTCCAAACGATTATGATTATCTAATAAATAGAAAACTGAATGAAAAAGCAAAAAATTCCAAGAAAATATCAGAACAGAGAGGAAATAACATTAGAAAGTGTAGTAGAACAAAATAAAAAAAATTTAAATAAATATTCAAATTTTCTTATATTCTCGCTAAAAGAGATCAATATTAAACTGCTTTCTTTTTTGGACATTTCAACTAATTCGTAGTACTGCACCCTTTTTCCCTTTAAATCATGAATATAATCCAATGGAGCACACATGGAATTAAAAACAAGAGGTCAGATATTCTTTTCGCGCCAATTTTTCAAAAAGCAAGCATTTTAATAATTCAAGTAACTTGGTTACATCCAAATGATATTTTTACAATTCCCAATAAGAATATATTCCAAATTGATAGAGAAATCAAAAGAGGAGGAGGGTTATTGATAGTTTTAAACAAAGATATTAGTGCAATAAAAATACTCTCAGAAATTTGTTAAGACTTAGAAATTTTATTAGTGAAGAGTTCAGATAGATACAGTTCCTATCACAATTTTTAATATATACATCCCACCGAGTAACTTTAAAGACGTCAATTTATCGAAAATAGCATCATATATTGATAATCACAGTTTGATATTGGGAGATCAAAAAATTCCAATGCTTCTGGAAAAAAGATTTTTGATTGGATTATTGAAATGACTTAATGTTATTAAACAATAAAAGTCCAACTTATCTCAATTCATCGGGAATTTTTACATCTATAGCTTTCTTTAGCATCTATAAATTTAAATTATGATTTATCCTGGTCCACACAAATACCGATAATTTTGGAAGTGACCACTTCCCTATAATTATTATTTACAAAAGAACAAACAGCTCAGCAATAAAAAATTTTAAACAAAAACAAATTGGAACAAATTTATCAATATTATTCAACAAAAGTTAAATTTAAATGAAAACATAAATATAGATATTATAGAAGAAATTAAAAAAGCTCAAATCTATCTCAAGAATAAAAAAAAAAAAATTATCAGTTCAAGAGCTTCATGGTGGACAGCAGCATACGGCCATTTAAGAGCAAAATAAAGAAAATTCCTTAATAAAGCAAGAAAAAACTTTAAAGAAGAATGGATAAAATATAAAGAAGTAAGCGCAAAACTTAAGCGAGCAATCAAAGCCTGTTAAGAAAACTTTTGGCACAAAAGACACGTGAAAAAATCTCTTCTCCTAAAGTTCTTTTTAAAATAATCCGTATATAGAGTCAAAAATAGAACAAATCCTTATTCTTCATTTAATATTATTGTGTGTGAGAATAATGGAACCATACTAACAAACGAACAATCCCAAGCAGACTGTTTTTTACAATATTACGCAAAACAAAACAACGATAGTATTCTAAATATCTATTCCGGACAATAGTCAAGATATTAATAAACCTTTCTCTTTAAAAGAATTAGAAATAGCAATATCTCATCAAAAGAACAGCAGTCCAGGGCATGATAAAATTTCTCTCCAAACAATCAACCATCTCCCCATCAAATCTATAAATCTTCTGAAATCCTTTAATGACAGTTGGTCTTCAAGTCGAATTCCAAAAGATTGGACTCACGCAATTATTCTACCTTTCATAAAACCTCACAAAAATCCCAAGGAAGTTTCGTCATACCGTCCTATATCTCTTACTTCAGGAATTGCCAAATTATTAGAAAGAATGATTCTGCATAGAATGCTAGATTTCAGTTTTCAAAATTAAATTTTTCATGTTGATCATGGTTTTTACCCTCACAGAAGCAGCATTTATACGTTACTTCAATTACAACATGACATTATACTGGCTAGAGAACGCAAAGAATATTTTATTTTGTAAGCATTAGATATTAAAGCAGCATATGACTCAGTGTGGCCAAGTGGTCTTGTTTCTAAATTAAAAAAAGTTGGATACCCTGGTAGATTGCTTCGATGGATACAAAACTTCTTACATCAGAGAACAATTCAAATTAAATGGAGGAACAATTTTTCAAAAATCATTATGGTGTACCCCAGGGTTGTATTTTAAGTCCTTTCCTATTTATGATTTATATGGCAGACATATTTGAAATTCAACACGACAACCATCTTCTGGTTTACGCAGATGACATATTTTTATACAATAGCAGTACAAATTGGAATAAAACAAAAGGCAAAATGCAAGAATCTTTAAATAATATTTCAGTCTGGTGTAAAAAATGGAAATTGTCCACCTCTCCAGAAAAAAGTAGCCTAATCAACTTTTCCAGAAAAAGAAGCACAATACCTCCATTAATTAAAATATGCCACAAACCTATTCCCGAAGTGAAGAATCTTAAAATCCTGGGTATAATCTTCGACCCCAATATCACCTGGAAAAATCATATTAATTACCTACGTCAGAAAGGATTCATATATTTAAATGCCATTAAAGCCTTATCTTCAAAAATAGGAACAAGATCTGATCATCTTTTAAATATTATTAATGCCACAATCTCTGTTCTATCTTTGACTATGGAAGTAAACTTTTTTCTTTTTCTAGCAATAGCAACAGTCAGAAACTAGAACCGATTTACAATGCTGCCTTACGTTTAGCCCTAGGACTCCCAAGAAACACCCCGTTAGATTTATTAAGATCAGAGTCTATGAATGTGGAAGTATTAATAATCGCCATAATTTCCTTTGTCAAAAATTTATAACTGAACGAATAGCATTAAAAGACTGGTCACCGAATGCAAGGTTATTTGGGGATATAAATAATATTTTTTATAAATATAGAGAAAAATAGATCAGTATTTTTCAAAAGACAATCAACCTGCTCCAAGAACTATGTATCTCTAAAGTGAATAGTCTTCAGTGGATCCCTCCTCCTCCAATTTATGAAAATCACAAAATAAACATCTATACTCATGAACTACCATTTCAAAACATGGATCTTCCAGATGTCATAGTGCAAAATATGTTTAATGATTACATTCAGTCAAACTTTAATAATAATATCATAATAGCAACAGATGGCTCAAAAAATACTAATGAAACGTCAATAGGAATTTTGATCCCCAAGAAAAAGGTTCGACAAAATTTCATACTGAAAGAAATGATTTAAATTTTCACAGCTGAAGCTATAGCCATATGGACTGCATTAAAAAATTGGGTTTCTAAAACAGAAAACTTTGTCATCCTGACGGACAGCTTATCAGTTCTAAAAAGTATCCAAAATATTAATAGAAAATCCAATACGATAATATTAAATTTAAGTTCAACTTTACATGAATGTGGGTACCAGCTCACAAGGGAATAGAGATTAATGAAGAATTTGATAAATTAACTAAAGCCTCTCCAGAACCGTGGAATATTATTCCTTGGATTACTTGGGAAGATCTACATACATATTTCAAAAAACAACACAAAAGTAAAAACGAAGAAATATGGAAAAAGAGCAAGACATAAAAATTATATTTATATTTCTCATCTTGAAAAGTGGAATAGACAGGCAGCAAAAAATAGAAATACAGAAGTTTTAATAAGTTGCGAGCTAAAAAATTACCATTAAATGATATTAATTTCCTTTTTAAACAAACAGGTTCCCCTTTGTTTGCAGATTGTCAAGTACCAGAAACTAGTGAACATTTTATATTAAACTGTATCAAATACAAATCGCAGTGGGAAATTTTGAAAAATTTTATCTCCAACCATAGAAAATGGTCTTATTCCTCAATAGCGTAATGTAAAACAATAGAGCTTGTTCAAAAAGTTGAAGAATTTTTAACATCAACCAAAAGATTCTAAAATTCCAGCTCTAATATATTTTCAATACTCTACTTTCATCAATTTCAGTTGAAACACAAGGCGATAATTAAAACTACTGATGGACAGTGCAATCATTAGCTGTACATTACAACTTAAAAACTAATCCAAATTCTATCAGAGCATAAGGCGTTGGCCAAGTCTCCACTGTTACAGTGGTATCACTGTACTGTACTGAACTGAATGGTGTAACTTGTTAGAGGAAGTCTGTAGTGTTGTAGACGTTTTGTTGTAGTACGAATGCGTGCCCTTTTGTATAATCCTGTGCCCATTCTGCTGTCGACCCATAAATAAAGGATTTGACTGGCGAAAAAGTTGTCTTCATTTGGATATTGCTAACAAGCATTTGCACTCCCACACATCAAGACGTTTTACAAATGTTAGCCCGGAACGTGGGGCCGGCAGCGGATCTTATCACAGGATAAGTAATTTTTACTTATTAGCTTCAAATATTTAGCACTAATTACCTTGATCCTTTTGACTTGCTGTCAAAATTAATGTAATTTGAACTATTCTACTTGAATCAAGTACTCTGGGTACTCTCGGATCACCTTGATCCTTTGTGACTTAATGTAATTATATTCATCTCGAATCCAAAGAGGTCAACACGTCTGGAATGTTTATTAGTTCCTGAAATTAAAATATTAATTCTAAGGATTCCTTAAAATTGTAAACTGTCAAAAGTGACAAATTTAAACATTTATTTGAATACGGTTTTCATGTGTTTCAGTTGTACCCAGTGCTGTACGTAATTATTGTAGTGTTAAAACAATGCATGATTCTATTTTTATTCTTAATGCAAATTGAAACCGTAACTTTTATTTATGTATCTGTATGTGTGCTTAATCGAAATATATTGTGTTTATTTTGAAAGCAAATTGAATCTGTGTGCGTGAGATTCTGATAAAAAATTTTCAGGCGCTATGGTCGAAGTGGTAAATAGCCATATAATAATTAAATTCTAGAAAATTTAGTTTATGCTTTGCTATTTTTTATGTATGATTGTATTTCATTACATTTTTTTAAATGTTTTCTGTATACAATTATTTCCAATTCTAAGTTTTGTCAATGTTTTAAATTGTATTTCATTTATTATTTAAGTCCTTTTTTGTCTTTCAATGCATGTAATTGCTAGTGTATATTTCATTCGATTATTACTAATTAAAATTTACCTCTTGTTAAATATGGATTGCATAATATGGTGAAGATAATTTTTTCCCATCTCTTGCTTGTGTTATTGATAACTTTTATTTAGATAGAACTTCTATATGTTATCTTCATTTAAACTGAAACTTATTTTATTAGTATTTTTCCCTTTTGCTGGAATTAAACTATATCTTTTATTCAAGTGAAAGTTAATGAGTCGTAAATTCACTTGTTTATATTAAAAAGAAATGCTTTCATTTTATGACTAATGCATACTTTTAACTCGAATATAAATTAGATAGAATCTCTTCATCATATTTCTCTTTGGTGTGTCCTGTTGAGTATTGCATTCGTATGAGATTTATTTTGTTCTTATAAATTAGATGTTCTGTTTGCAGGAATTGTGTATGTAAAATTTTTTTAGTCATTGAGTGTTCTAATCGATTTCAGAACAAATTATCTTTTAATAATTTCTTTACTGAGTATCTTTTTATCTGTGTTTTAATAATTTAGGTTTTAGATTAAGTGTTTTATGAAAGTATTTTAATTATTATTTTGTATTGGGGAAACTAAAAAGAAAAAGGACATTTTAAATTTTTTTCCCGAACTGAACTCTTTAATAGAATATAATGGCCTTCCTCACGAAGGGAAAGAAGGAGGATATGAGGAGATTGTCTTGGGAGATGGGACTTGTTGTGGCAGAAGATCATACGGATTTTGGACATCAACCCATTTTATTCCACTGTCCTATTTAAAGGACAGCTGGAAAATATCATGGGGAAATCATTATTTGTGCATGTTACAAGTATTTTGTCTATTGGAACATGTAGGGATATGTATTAGATTCTTATATGTATTAGATTAGGGGGTCCGGACCCCCCCAAAGCCCTTGATTTTTTTCCGATTGGTTATAATTCTAAGTATATAATACGTAAAATTTAATTACATATTTGCAATTAATGATTAATTTTATTAATTATTGCTAATTATTTATTCAATAATTAGTTTTTTACTGTGTTTTGTTCCTGAAAATCGACAAAATCAAAAATAGCATGATACAAGAATGATGAACTTTCAACCTCGGGGCCGCCCCCTTGAGAAATTCCTGTGTGCGCTACTGGTCTCACCCCCTCCTCCTCCTTCCCCTGGAAATCTTGCTTATTCATTGCATTTGTGGGAGCAGTTTGTATCATCTCTTTGGGGTTTTTGGCTTCGTTTTCATTTTACTTTGGACACTTGGCTGGGCGTTTCTTATGTGATAGTACTATTTCGTTATGATCCCGGTGGTTAGAGCGATATTGTTCTTAAATAAGTTTTAGCAAATTATTTATATTTTTTAACTGTCCTCTAAATAGGACAGTGGGACAATCCGCATGCAATTGACGCACTCTTTATAACGATGAGTAAAAATAATAATAATTTCTCTTCTAGTCTTTCACCCCTGCTTAGTTATGACAGTGCAAAGGTTTCTGAAGTTAGAGGAAGCATTATAATTATTAAATAGTATAAGCTCACACACACACACAGATGAGAGTGATATTTAAATTGTGCTGCGTTACCACTAGATGCCAGTGAACTAACTGACGAAGATGAAGGAGATGAGAATGAATTAAATACTGGTGAAATTATTGTAAACGATGTTCCTGGGTGTTTGGAGGTTAGAACTGGAGATATTTTCCAGCCTGAATCATCCATAAGCTCTAGTTATTCGACAACGAAGAGCAGAAAAAAAAAGCTATAAGACATCAGTCATTTTGGATAAAGAATAAATCACCGCATTATATAAAATGGGAAACACAGGATGAATCAACTGCAAGTGACTGCAGATGGAAACTGCACTGAAAGATAAAACTCCAACAGAGCTTTCTTAGCAGTTTTATTTCGGTGAAGTTTAAGATCTCATCGTAAAAGAAATCATGCAATATGCATTAGATGTAAAAAACGAACACAATTTCTTGATCACTGCAATCGAAATACGTGTTTTTATAGGAATTTTGCTTCTCACTAGTTATCATTCACATACCTGTGAACGTGATTACTGTTCATATGCTGAAGACCTTGGCATTACCCTGGTGAAAAATGACATGTCACGAAATCGTTTCCAACAGTTGAAATCTTATTTACACTTTGTGGACAATGGAACTGTAAGTCAGCATGCCCAGGATCGATCCTTCAAAGTAAAACCTTTGTTTGCCATACTTAAAAGTCATTTCATAAAATTTGGAGGCGAGTATGGGGAGGACACAAAGATAAATTTAGCGTTCAGATGCCGAATTTGATAAATTCTTACAACAAACGTATGGGTGGTGTGGATCACCACGGCTGGTTCCTTCAGTAAAGAAAACAGCCCGTTTAAGAGAATACCCTTCTAAATCTCTTACGCTCCGAAAAGAAGTTCACTTGATGGCAGATTTAACACAGATTCAACCAAGCTGTTTCCACATCATCTTTCAACAGAGGTGATAAGTTGAAAACTGATGATAAATCAGAGACCACCGGTATCGTGTTATGGTTACGGTAAGCTTGATGTTACGAAACCCAGATGTCCAAATTGCAAACCAATAGCGAATAGGGACAGCAAATTTTGGGAATATTAGTTTGAATTCTTACTCTTCAACTCCGAATCAAATTGCAGTGCTGAAGTTAGCTGTCAATGCAATGGGGAACTGCATGCGCCGATAGTGGAGCTAGTCACTCCATTGCTGGAGAGACTTTACACCTCCTTTTACAGAGAGAAGGAGCCAATTTTCGGAAGACTCGACTCTCTATTTCCCTTGCTGACGGCCATAAGTCAGAAGGGGTAGTCTACACAACCAGTTTAGTTATTAGACTTGAAGGACGGGTTATCCGTTCACCACTGGTAGCTTTATCTTGTGCTAAAGGAAACTGAAAACTTTTAGGGGTGGACTTTTTACAAAAAGCTGGTGTTGTTCTGAACCTGAGACACTGAAATGGGTTCTTTGATGATAAACCTCGTCGAACTTATGAATTTGTTAAAGGGGTAATCATCCAAAAAGGACCAAAGCCGACTCAATCTTGAAGAGAATACATGTTTACTACGTGAAGATGAAGTTAAATTCTTATACCTGAGCAGAAGAAAAATGAACTGGGGGCATTACTGAATTTGTACAGAACTGTGTTTGAACCAGGGGGAGACCCTACTCCCTTCATCGAACGCCGTATCAATCCTGGAGACAATCCTCCTGTTTCGGTGCCTCCCAAATTTCTAATGTATAGAAATACTGGTGCACCTTCTTCAGCTTTTCCTTTCTCTGTCTACCTCAGCAAAGAGTAATTATGCAAAAGGTAGTTCATCCTCGTCACCATCACTTTTAAGGTCAAGTCTACCTAGTAGCTCTTCAAGAACGTATAGGCCTGTAATTCCGAATTTTCCTGTACCTTCGTGGAACACCATATCGAAAACAAAATTCAACTTTGCCACCAACTCCGTATCGCACTATTTCTCCAGCCACTTTACAAACAATCAATCATGACGTTAACGGACATCCCTTGAGTAGTTCTGCTCGACAGCAAACATCAAAGTTTATGCCACGCCGAGACACAGTCCCTATGTTATTCTCAGCCAACTATCTCCAACTACATTTGAGGTGGCCAATCTTGAAGATTCTAATGTTCCTATTAGAGTCTATCACACCTCAGCATTACGTCCTCATTAAGATCCATCGTCTTAGCCTCTAACTCCTCTTCGTAAAAAAGGCAGACCAAGAAAGACTTTTCCTGGCCTCTCGCCGAGGCGGCGTCAGGGCCAGAGGGGGGGGGGACTGTAACAGACTGTTTATAACTGTAACTGTTAGGATAACTGTGACCGTTAAGATTACATTGTAACTACTTAGGAAGTCTGTTCTGCCTTCAGTTGGTTCAGTTAGTGTTGTAGACGTCCTGTTGTTGTACGAGTGTGTGTCCTTTTATGTAATCCTGTGCCCGTTCTGCTGTCGACCCAAAAATAAAGGATTTGACTGTCCAAGAAGTTGTCTTCATTTGGATATTGCTAACAAACATTTGCACTCCCACACATCAAGACGTTTTACAATATGTGTTTTTGAAAAACACTTTAAAACACTGTTTCTCCTTTTCATTGAAATAATTTAAATGGAAAAGAGAAACTAAATAATTGAATATCTTTGAAGATTGCCTAGTTTCTCTTATAGTTTAATCAAGAAAGTCCCTATTGAAATTTATTATGTTTTGCATTTGAAGATGCGCTTCCAAATAATATTTTTGAAAGTACCTTTTTTTTTCCTTTTCTTTTTTTTTTTAGTGAAAAATAAGAAGACCCAGGTAATTGTTGAACGATGTCGAGTGCAATTATTTTATGATAAAACTAATTGGAAAGTTTTAATGATTTTTATGATGAATTAATTTGGTGCACTTTTATTTCCTGTGTTATAGATGGTGGCAAGTACCATACTACTGGGTTGGAATTAAAGCTTATGACTTTGTTGCTGGTCGTCAACAAGTAAAGTCTAGTTATTTTCTATCCCGCAGTAAAGCATTAGAACTTTTTCCAATGTTAAAAAAAGACAAATTATGTGGAGCACTCGTTTATTATGATGGTGAGACCTACAAATATTTGCTTTCACAATCTAAAATCAGTAATGTTTTTGATATTAAAATTTAAATTTGTATTTGCAGATTTACTATTAAATTTAATATTACTGCTTGAAGTTTTTGAAATTAAAATGTTCTTTTGGCAATGAAGTTTTCAATTTGTTATAAATCCAATTGAAATAATGTATAATATATGTTTTAGAACTTTCACATTTTTCAAATTTATTAGAAAATTATTTTCTCCCAGAAAGGTAATATGATAGCATCATTCTGTAATAAATCTATGTGCAAAGCTGATCTTATTTTAATTTTTCTTTGACTTCGATTTTCTGATGAATTTTATGTTTGCATGTATGTGCAATTTACAAAAATCCATTGCCTGGACCAAAAATTATATGTAAAGTTTTCATGATTAGATTTTGACATGTGAACTCATTTCAGGTGCTTGAAATAAAGATATCAAATTATTTACAGTTTTATTCCTCTTGAAACCTATTTGAGTTTTCAGATGTCAGTACACAAATAAGTTTTAAATCTAAATAAAATTACTTGTTTTTTAAGAGATTTTGAGTAACTCTATATATTTTGTGTTCTGTGTGTTAATCAAAATGATTTGTTATTTTTTATGGTATTGTCATGATAATCAATTAAATATAAATATTCTACCTTCTAATTACCTTATTATCCTGCTCTTTCCCGGTCAAACTACATGCTGAGATGTGCATTCGCCCTTTTGCAGTTTGCACATTCCTGCAAATTGCAGGTGTGAAGTAAGCCATCATTAACAGTGTAAAGAAAAGTTTCATTATGTTCATTGTAATAGTGAGCATTCAACAAATTTATGCCATGACCTAAATGGCAATTGGAGAAAGAGATTCAACATCTCAAGACAGTTGATAACCTCAGCTATCCTGAAGCACCTAAGAGCTAAAATAGAGGCATCAAGAGCCTCAGACTTAGCCCTGTATCACAAATAAACCTTCATAAATGCAGATCCAAACAGTATTGGTTACCAGTCTACACCACTTAATAATAAATCTATAACAAAACAATTATATTTCCCTCAATATCTACACCACAAATATAGTACAAATAAAGAAACAATCATCCTGTGTAGAGAGTAAATCCAGAAATAGACCAACAAGACATCTAAACAATCAAACTTCTCAAATAATCTTCTGAATCTTCTAAATTAGAAGAAAAGTTTGAGGTTGATTAGTAGTAGTACGCCCTTCCAGAAAAAGCAATCAGATTAACAAGCGATAAGGTGATAAAGGGCCCTAAATCAAAATTAACACTGCCAGTGTCAAATTCATCTAGTGGAACTTCCTTAGATTTTGTGGAAACCTCAAGGATATGAAAACTTAGTTAATGATATTAACCCACATTGCGCGCGTTGCACTATTGAAAACATTTTAAAAACTGTCTGATGTAGCTTTTTTACAGATATTCTTCCTCCTATCCAAAGACTGTGCCTGATAGTCGAGTGCATTGCAGTGGAACACTTCTTTTGTTCATGTAATAACCTTTTTTCCATTACAACTTCACACGTCTGTGTAAGAAATTACAGCTGGTGTTTCTTTTGTCTCAGCAATAACTATCTGTAGCATCTATCTTCCACAAAGCTAAGCCATCCATTTTAAAGATCTTAAAATTCTGGTGCATCTGCTACCTACCCATTCAACAGGTCTCTTTAATGCCCATTACATGCAATGAGGGGGCAGTGACAGTCATTCTAATGGAGTGACTGTGAAGCAGATGCTGTTGGATCTAGATCTAGCCTTTCTAAATGATGGCTCATCCACATACCTTCATTCACCTACACAATCACTTACTGCTATCGATCATCTTTTTGCTCACTTGCATTGCTTTTTTATTTGTCTTGGAACATACTAGGCAACCCACTAGGCAGCAATCACTTCCCTGTTTTAACTTCGTTTCTTTCGCTACTACGATTGTTTGTGTGACATCTCGCCAACTATGGAGAAAGTTTGATCGGCTAACTGAGCGACTTTTTAGACCCAAACAAATATTACTGAACATATGTTTCTCTTGGGTATGATCAGTGAAGTCATCTCATCCATTTTTTCCCCTGTATCATAGCAGCTGACAGTTCCATTCCTAAATCATCCTCAGGATTTGCTGGTTAACTCAAATCATAGTAGAACCACACTTAATCAGAGGCTAAGAAGGCACAGAACAAAAACTGGGATATGCTTTAGAGGTACCCTACCAAAGAAAATATTCTTTTGTGTAAAAAGAGGCAGTTATTTGCTAGGAAGGTCAAGAAGCAATGCTAAGAGAATCCTGTCAAAAATATGTTAGTGATCCTTAATTACAAAGCAAGTATGGGTTAAAATTACGAAAAGAAGTTTGAAACATTGCTCACAACCCATTTCCATGTTAGTGGCTAATGACCGAACAGTGAGTAATATTTTATCCGTGACTAATTTGTTAGCTGACTCGTATGCTGAGATCTCTAGCAGTTAAAAATTACCTGTCAATGTGTTTCAGGCATTAAAGAGTAAGGTTGTGTGTATCTGGTTTGAATTTGCCTCTTCAAACAAAGTAAGCTATAACTCTGGAAGTTCAAATAGTCTGAATTACTCAGGTGATTTAGCGCACAATCAGATAGCATGCATTGTGGTACTTTTCACCATCTTTCAAAAAGTGTGATGTTCACGATTTTTGCACTATTTAATCATATTTAGACCTCTCGTATTTTCAACTGCCTGGCTTCATGCTTTTGTGCTTCCTTTTCTCAAACCTGGAAAAGACTGAACAAAATCATCTGCCTTTGCTAGCTCCTTGAGCATACTATCAGTGCAAGATTGTTTTACACTGAATCTAAGAGCCTTTTTTCACCATTCCAGAATTGTTTTTGTTAGTTTCGCTCTACAATGGACAACCTGTTATGATTCGAAATATCCATATGAGAGGCCTTCTTTTCACAACATCTAGTGTGAATAGCGTACGATATGGCCTGGAAACATAGTATCCTTCAGGATTTGTTTATCATTAAGGTGAGACCAATGTTTTTATAATGAAAAGGAGGATGAAAAAATTACATCGCAAATACATGAAACATTTTATTACTTCAAACAAAAATACACTAATTACGCTCACATCCCTTTTAAATATTTACTTAAACGAGTATTTTTCCATTGAATGAATTTTTTTGTCAATATATCAATTTTTAATATACAGGAAATTCAGAGCAAGAAATATTTTTCCTATTGAACTGTATGGTAAATGTTAGCTGAAGTATCAACATTCAATCTTGATTTCTCACTTGTCCAAGAATAATTATCAATTGAAAAAACTCTTTCAACTGCTGCATTAGCTCTTAGGGCAGCACAACATAAGTTCAACAAGAATAACTAAATTTTCATGTTCATTTTTGAAATGGTTAAGTATTTCCATCCATTTTTATCAATTTCAACAAGGTGATTTTCAAATCGTTCTAATTTATCAGAATTTAAATATACATTCAGTCTTCTAACTTCTTCAAACAGACAATTGCTATCGATTTTAATGTCAGGAATTTCCTTTGATAAAAACTCACCACAATTTTCTATATTTGCCCAATTTATACTTGTGATGAAGTCTAAAACACCATTAAAAACTGTTATTTCCTGTGATATTTGTTTCAGACCATTCTTCGGCATATTGGAAACATGCTTGGTGAAAATTCCGCACTTCTTTGGAAAACTTTTCCGTTATGCCCGGATTTGATTTTTCTAAGTTTGACATTTTCCTTTTTATTATTAAAGGGATAAATTTTTCTTCAAATTGTCATTTTTATTGAAGGACAAAATCGTTCAAAATAAGACTAACTTCTGTAGCTGAAATATATTCACCTTCAATCTTTTGAATCATTTTGTGGAAAATAGATGCCTGATTATGTACAAAACACATTAATATCTCCTATAATTCACACTGCACCGGCACATGACGCTTAACAGTTCGGCCTGGTATCTCTGAATACAGAGATTAACAGATAAGTTTTTATATTGAAAAGGGGGACAAGTAGTACACTTTTTGAGGGAGAACAGAATCTATAAAAGAAAGACTGTCCTCCCGAAAGGAGGATGATTGGTCACCTTAATAACATGGACTTAAGAGGAAATTTACCTGTTTGTGTCCTAAACTTTTTAAATCATCTCACTTTTCGGGTTCTCCTTTGCTCATTTTATTCATCTACTTTCATCCAAGAAAGGTATTTCCCAGGGTTGTGTGTGTGTTTAAGTGTTTATACTGTCCATAATCAAGCTTAATATCACTCATCACATCATCAATGGCATCCAATGCTTTTTGTATGTAGATCACATACAAATATTTTATGCATCTCTTTCTTTGACACTTGCAGAGTGTCAGCTTCAAACATCAATAAATACTAAGAATTGTTGCGTCCAGTAAAATGACTTAAAGCTCTTCGTCAAGAAAAATACCTTAGTTCTCTTCAGTCTTAAAAAATACCTTTATCTCAGATCTGAAATTCTGGCTTGATAATTCTCCCATTCAGATTGTCCTGCAAAGAACATTTTCTCAGCGTGATATTTGACTAGAAGATTTGCTTTCGCATTCATGTATAAGATCTTGAAGGTAGATATATCAAGGGCACTCAGTATTTAAAAAGTTATCTAAAATAAAAATGTTGTGGGGCACTGATGGAGTCTCTTTGCTGTGGTTTTATTGATCATTAGTTCCCTCGAAACTGGTTTGCAGTTTAATAACGCGTGTACCATTGTTGCAGTTTCTTGATCCTATCAACAGTAAGCCCTTCACATATGCCTGGATCCCTTTTACACGTCTCCTTGACGTTCACTTTGTTCCAAAACTAGTGAACCACCTCTGGATTATGGGAATGTATCTATGTACTATTTTGTGAAGATCTTTACGAAACTGTCTATCATTTTCTTTTCTATTAGACTTTCATTTACATCGTCTCGTCACACAGTGGTCTTCACATCTATTTTCATTGCCATTTCATTTTAGAACAAAGAGGTGCTGAGGGATGGATATTTCTTTTGTAAAAATTCCTCAATCCATCATTGTTCCTTTTCCATCCTGGAAGAGAGTTGTCTCATAGGTGGATCTAAATGATACAGGAGGGGCAAGGGGAAGCTTTTTCATGTTTTCTAGGCACTTTTTAAGAAGAATCAACAGACACTTTTTTTAAAAATCTTTTCAGATGGATCTATATCTGAATCTACGTTAGTGTCGCGGCAGTGTCTTGCCAGTGTGCAACTATTACTGTTACTCTACCTGACACAATTTCGATTTACACTTCAGAGCTTCATGCCCTAAGGGTGGCCGTGGAATATATTGCACAGTCACGTGATTAGAAATTCATTATTTACAGACTCGCTTTATTAAAAAGCATTGTTTCTCATCAACCATCTGTCCATTCCATTTTAAACGATTATTAATTCATTATCTCGATTATGTAGAACTGGAATTGTCATTTTTTTTGTTGGGTCCCCGGTTCTGCTGGGATTGTGGAGAATGAGCAGGTTGACGGCGCTGCACACTCAGCTTCTGGCATGACAACAGGTTATGTCTCATTCCAGGACCTTATACTATGTTTTCGACGAAGGCTGTATGACATCTGTCTGCCTGACAGTCACTGGCAAATGGAGAATGAATTTTTCTTTCTGTCAGGCCAATTCTTTCACAGCAAGTGAATAAAAATCTCAGCTGTTGTGAGGAGACTCTACTCATGATTTTGGTCGTACTCACTTTACCGATCGTCATCTCCTGATGGAAGGGCCATTCACTCACTTGTTAAGTCGTCAATAATTTGATTCCCTTCATTTTAATTCCATTAGCACTGAATTTCTAAAGTACATTCATTTTAATCTTTCACAACTTTTTTTTTAACTCTGACGTGATATGGTTTTTTAACACATGTTATACATATTAGTTTGTTTTTTCATTTTTCAGTTTAATGTATTTTCCCTTTTTTTAATTGTATTTTATATACATCAATCAGCAAGCTCCAATAAAGGATGATGTAAATAACAAAATGTTTCTTAATGTTTAAGATGCATTCAATTCAATAAGAGTTGGCAATATGACAGCTTCATGGTTAGCATATATGTATTTTTATTGCAAAAAAACCCCATGCATCTTTTATATTAATATTATGTTCAAAAGCTGGATAGATTCAAAGACAAGAGAGGGAGAAATATCAAGTTGTTTTCCTGATTATCATAATATAGAAACTAAATGTTTTTTCTCATCCTAATATTGCGATTTATTTTTTTGATGATGAAGTTATGTTTGTTCATTAATTTGAAGGCTTTGTGTTTTATTTGTTGTTATGTATGCCGCCTGATCGACAGTAACATCAGATCAAGGCCCAGAAAATTCATTGTGACAAAGGGCTAGTAGTACGCCTGTCGTTAGCCGTAGCTTTGAGCACCATACAGGTGACAGTACGATTTGGCTCGGTTCCACCCCCAATTTAGAGGGAGAACATCCTGGCGGGGGCAGAGACCTCCCACCTCTCTTCCCCTTCCACCAACCTCACAAGAGGATTTGCGACTCGACGTCTATTTAAAGTACCTCCCCTGCCGCAAAGGCACTACATTTACCATGCCTTCTCCTGGATTTGAACCCAAGCCCAAATGCACAGAAGTCAGCGTCACTAACCACTACTAAATGGGTGGCTTTGTGTTTTATTTGGAAGTTTATATATTATGATAATCTATAAACAGCATTTATTATATAACAACATATATTATTTTATTTCAGGGCAGCATAATGATGCTCGCATGAACTTATCAATTGTCATAACAGCTGCAAGACTAGGAGCCAATGTTGCTAACCATGTGGCAGTTACAGAACTTTTAAAAAAATATGACGGAAACGGCATTGAGAAGGTTTGTGGGGCGAAAGTGAAAGACTTGCTTACTGGTTAGTTTTGAATTTGCATTGAATTTTTATTTATTTTACATCTAAAATTATGCATTAAAAATAGAAAACATTTCATTCAATTTCTTTCAATCCCCGTAAAATATTTTTATTTGGTTATTTTTTTGTGTATAAAATATAAAATAAATTGAATGAGATTTTTACTCAAATTGTGTGATGTATAAATTAGCAATCTTTATATTAAAAATGAAACGTATGAAGTTTTTTTTATGATATTGCATTGTCTTTTTGTGACTACCAACTGTTTTAAAGATGTACAGCTTGAAAATTTCTATTTATTCTTTTTCTCTGTTTAAAACTTTTATTCATATAATAAAAATAGTTCTGAATTTTTTTTTAAGCCGCTAAAAATTCGTATGTACTTACTGAAAAATAATAATAATGGTGCATGTGTGGGGTGTTATTCAAATAATTCTTGAAACCAAGTTGGTCTTTCCCTGGATTTATTGATAACAATAATAAATTTAAATGAAACAAAACTTAATAAGCTTTAACAAATTAAATTACCAAGTTAAAATATTAGACTGAAATAATCTAGAGAAAAATCCTAATATTCGACATGAAAATCCTAGTAAACAATGGCACACCTAGTAATGCCGAAGCCAAGATCAATATTAAGACTGAGGCAGAATCCGTTGTGTATGGTTTTCTTTGAGATAAACTATGGGGGGGTCTGAGCATGGTGACAGCTACGCTCCACCCACTCAGACCCACATGGTCCATATAATTCACAACATTCTGCCCCCGGATAACCAGAGACTTCATACCATTTTCATGTATTCAAGCAATTAAATTTGAAAATCAAACTTTGCTTAGCTTCTAGCACAGTTAAATTTTAAAAAATCTCATACAAATTAAATAATTAAATATTCTAACAAATTTCAATGCACTAATAAAAAATAACACTTAAACAACAAAATATTCTGAAATTTGAGAAGAGAAAAAAAAAATGTTTTATTAATTTTTCTAACTTATTAATAAGTTACTACTCAAGCTACTTATTAATGCTTAAAGTAAGCAAGAATTAAGTGAGAGTAACACATAATCAGTAATAAAATAGTAATTAAATAAGTAATTTTTCCCAATTTCCAGAAATTTCTAGGTAATTGATCATCTTTGATCAATTACCTAGACATTAGATCATTAACTTTAAACTGAGAAGCATTTTTAAATAAGCTAGAATTAGTGTGATCTTAAATTTAGCAAATACTCATTCTTCCACCTAGACCAGTGGTCGGCAAACTTATTAGCCAAAGAGCCAAATATGAACATAACAGCAATTTTTTAAAAAATTGGGAGCCAAATCTGCTTGTTTAGTAAACTTTTATTACACTAAATAAAACTAAATTTCGTACTTAATAAATATTTATTAATGCGAACAATGTGCTTGCATCTCCTTGGAAAGTTTGAGTAAGTCAGATTTGTATGTTGTTTTTAATTTTAGGCATGATTCCAAGTTCTCATCAATAAGACGACTTCTCAGTTTACTCTTGATAATGTTCATGCTTGAAAAAGATTGTTCGCATGTATATGTAGAACCGAAAAGGGAAAGAACAGCAAACACGAGCTTTTTCAGCTGATTGTAAGAGTCAGGAATACTATTCCAAGCATTGAAAATGATCATGTCTTCCTTCTCCAGGTCATTCAAAGCAGACCACTTGTGTGTTGAACTAACATCACATTTTTTCTTCTCCAATATTTCCAGTTCAACACAAAGACGTTCGAATTTAGAGCGCCATATCTCCTTGTTTTTTAAATCCAACAATTGTATTTCAAAGCTACCAATGTCAATTTCAAAAGGAAAACATTTCAACTCGGTTATTGTAGCATTAAGAGGATTTTTGACAAATACTAAAATTGCTCTGCTGTTTTTAAATTCCTGAAACCTGCTGAGAAATGCTTCCCTCATATTTAAAATTATTGTTTTAAAATGGTGTTTATTGATAGAGGAATTATTTTCTTGGTGATGCTTCAGCAGGCTCGGAAAGTGAAACAATGTTCCATTTCAAAATCCTGAGCAAAAATGGATAATTTGTTTTAGAATGTTATTACTTCTTAATATCGAAAAAATTAAGTTTCCTTTCCCTTGTAGTTTACGATTAAGCTGATTTAAATAAGACGTAACGTCTACCATGAAATAAAAGTTTTGGATCCACTAATCGTCTGTTAGTTCTGGATACGCCCTTCTCAAGAAGAAATGCTTTAATTTTCGGAAAAAGGGACGCGAAACGTTTTAACCCTTTATCGACCGCCAGTACTTATAAGTACCACTTACTTTAAAATTACATAGAATAACCGTTTTTACGAATACTCTGACGATACTTGGCAGGAATATTCTTTGAAATCCACTCTTCCAAGATATATGGCAGCATGGGTTCTATAATGAATATTTTAGCGGTGAAGGCAAATAGTTTTTAAGCAGAAATTGCGTTTTCAGTGGATAGCGAAGATTGTCATTTTTGTTCAGAAAAAATAGTTAATGTCAAAAGGTAAGACTCTTATTTTTTTGGTATGTTAATGAAGACCTTAGAAAATGATTTGACTATTTATTTTAAGTTGACAGTGTGTGTAATTAATAATGCAGTTGAATATCTTTAATTAATTAATTAGCTCTAACTAATTAAATTTTCCAAAGTTGAGTATTTTGTTTATGTATATCCCTTAGTTTTCAATGTAGTGATTAAAAAAAAATTGCATTAAAAAAACTGCAGTAAATCATAATGCGGTCGATAAAGGGTTAAAACGTTCCCCCTTGATAACCAACGTACTTTGTTATGAAGCAGAAGATCAGCGTACTCACTCTCCATTTCAAATAAAAATTCTTTGAATTGGCGATGATTAAGAGCTTTAGCTAAAATGGAGTTGATAATGGTAATCACTAATTCCATAACTTTACAAATTTCATCTGGAAATGTTTGCGCACAAAGCGCTTCTTGGTAAACACAAGTATCTCGTGATTTATTTTTTCCTTTAAAAACAGCAACAAACCCTTCTTACACCGGTCATACTTTTCGCCCCATCTGTTGAAATCGACACAATTTTATCGAGGGGAATATGATGTTTATCCATACACTCAATTACAGCATTTGCGATATCTTCTCCACGCATCTGACCTTTGAGTGGCAATAATCCTTAAAGTTCTTCTTTAGGGCCTGAATGAGACATAAATCTTACAAAAAGTGAAACTTGTGCTGTATGATTTATGTCACAAGACTCGTCAACTGCTATTGACAAAGTCGAAACCAATTTCAGATCTTCGATATGCTGGGTGGTTATATTCGAACATATTTTAATTGTTCTATCTTTAATGGTTTTGGCAGACAATTGTAACTCTCTTTTAATTAACATTTAAGAACATTACTATTCTTTTAATATCCTTGAAAATTCTCTTAAGATGTTTTACTAATCTAGCAACGATTACAGCACCCATTAATTCTAGCCTAGGAAAATTTATCCTTTTGATAGGGGCTACTCTAGATTTAGAAATAACGAATCTAGTATTAAAATTGCTATCAGAAATTTTATGTCTTAAGTAGGCCACAGCTCCAAAAGATTTTGATGAAGCATTCGAAAATACATGTATCTGTAAATCATTTCTATTAATTAAATTTGTGGGGGAATAGTAGTATCGCGGAATCTCTCTCTCTTCTCTCTCTCTCTCTTTTAAATTTTGCAAATGTTCAACTTTACACCATAAAGAATTTTCCCTGAAAATTTCTCGATGAGGCATTACATATTCAGAAAAACTTCTTTCAGTACACTTTTCTATAATACCTTGCTTTAATTGTTCTTTCGTAACCGAATTATACCTTTCAAATAATAACTCATCCCGATTAAATTTCTTTTCTAAAGAAACGAATTTTTTTTCAGTAACGTCAAAGTTACCAAAATTTTCTTTTATACCGTTGGTCTTCCACAGTAGCGCACACTGAAGTATTCCAAGGGTTGGATCCAGGGTCGAAAGTCCGCCATTCTTGTATCATGCTCCTTTTGATTTTGTCGATTTTGGGGAACAAAAAACAGTAAAAAACTAATTATTGAATAAATAATTAGTATTAATTAATAAAATTAATCATTAAAAACAAATATTTTTTTAAATTTTACATATTATATACTTAAAATTATAGTCAATCGGGAAAAAAATCAAGGGCTTTAGGAGGGTTCCGGACCCCTAGGACACCTCCCTTGTGTGCGCCACTGGTCTTCCATTGTAACGGTACATCGTAACGCCTATTTTTCCTTTATTTCCTTCCCAAAATGAATGTTTTTGGGAGTTCCTGCTTCCCGCAGGAAAACTTAACCTCCAATCACTTGTGATGGTGGATAGCTTCAGTTGGGCTTATTTTTCAAATCTTAGCCCAGTACTGTTTCTAAAGTGGGATAATAAAAATTTAAGAGAAGAGTTAATTAATTAAGAAAAATTAAAATCATTAGAGTAGTGAAATTACATTTGGTGTGAAATAAATCATTGTCAGTTTAATTTTAAATAGTGTGGGAGAAATTTGGTTAAAAATAAAATGGTGAAGTGAATGTAGTGTGAAAATATGCTAGTAACGGTTCGCTCCGGCGAGCCGAAGCGATCCGTACCGGCTTAATCTGTGCGGAGAGGGAGAAAAGGACTGGCACAGGCAACCTGCGCGGTCGAAATCTGCCCTCGGAATGAAGGGTTACCCAGAATGGGCACTTTTATCCTGATTAGCTTCCTTCCCCAAATCGTTTAAACTATTCCCTGTCGTATAACCCCTCGTCGATTCATCCGCCAACAAGAAAGTATCTATTTCCCTCAGGTCGTTTTCGACCACCGTGCAAGAAATGTTGTAAACAGATGCATGTTTCACTTTTTGAGGCAGCTGACCTATTAATATCTCTCCAAAGAGGCAAAACAAATTCTTGCTTATTTTTGCAGGTTCCCTTGTAATAGTATTCACTAAGAAATTCGCGCCAAGTTTTATCTTTATGGGACTTTTCTGGAAAGAATCTGCCATTTGACAGCCAGATGGAATCAAGCTATGTAAAAGTTTCGGGGTAAAATCATAATAAATCTCGGCCCCTGTTATCACGTCCGACACGAGAACCTCGATGTTTATAGATTAAAAGGGAGGAAATGTACTCGTTCAGGTTAGATTTACAACTTCGAATGTTCTCTCAAGCGGCTCTCGATTTCAAAAGGTATACATTAAAGGCGTTTCTTGTCTTAATATGTTTGAAACTTAATGCATTTTTTAAATCATTACGTATAAAATATTTTTGCGATCCAGAATCAAATAAAAGCATAGCCATACTTTATTAGAACCATTTATAATCTGAACTTCATCCGTTTGTAGTAATGTGGTATAGTTTTCGGGCGAATATTGAAGGTTCAGAACAGAAGGCATTACTATTTCCTTCACAAGAGTTTCGGTTTCAGGTTTCTTTACATTAACTATTTCAGGTATTTCAATTTTATTATATAGAAGTGGAGTTTTAGTTTTAGGGCAAAACAAGGAATTGTGTTAACTCTGGCAAGTTTCACATGGTGTAATTTTTACCTTGCATTGTGAAATTAAATGTTTATAGGTCTGCACCGATAACATCTCCCCTCTTTCTTTAACTTCATTAGAAAATATTTGGCATCCGATTGATATGTGCGTATCTGAATTGCAAAATATGCAAACATTTTTAACAACCGTAGGTAAAGCGGAAGATGAAGGAAAATTATGTTTGAATTTAGGTTGTTGTCGTTTATGTGATAAATTTCTCGGAGTGTATCTAGAATTTTCTGGGATTTTTTGTGAATGTCCAAATGCAATGTTTGCAGACTAGCGAATTAAATTTCCAATTTAATGAATTTCATTAATTCCTTAACATCCCAATATTTTTAGAATCTTTTTGACAATAAAACTCGACAACTAAATCATGCGGAAGTTGTTTAAACATTATTGGAATTAACAAATGTCCGTAAGTTCCTGATGCGATTCCCATTTAGTCTAAATTTCTTACATTTATTTCAATTTCGTCATGCAATTTTCTTAACCCTTTTAGATTAAAGGAGGATTTAACTGGTTCAATCTCTAAAAGCTTATTCATGAAGTAACTAATTAAATGGTCTTGTTCACCATATCTGTCTTTCAAAAGATTTAAAAACATGATTTATAATTATCTTCGGTAAGGGCAAAACCGGAAACAATTTTATAAACTTCACCAGATCAATAGGATTTTAAATAAATAAATTTATCCATATTACTTACATATGACTCATTAGCATCAATTGCATTTGTGAAGTTATTGATAAATTCAAGATAAGTGCTGGAATCGCCTCTAAAATTAGACCTGGCAAATTTTGAGACAATGCAGGATTATTAGTTCTCACATTGGACTCATTTGCACCTTTAGAATTTCCAGCTGGTTGGCTTAGATGAATTTTGTTAACTTTACTTTTGATTTTATATTTAATTTTATTTATATTCTCTTCCTATTCAAGAGAGCTTCCCATTTCTGCTTCAAACAATTCTTTATCCGAGAGTAAATCTTCTACTTTATTAAGGGTTTGAAGCTCTATTTGCTTGACATTTAAATTTAGTAAATATTCAGAGAGTTGTTTTTGATGAGTTTCAACTTTGTAGAAGCAGAATGAACAGTTTTTCTTTTAGCTCTAACTTTATCAATAGCTCCCATTTTTAAATGAAACAAAAATTACAGTACCTTTAAAAGTCCGCAAAGACGTTAAGAAAATAATTAAAATTATGTGTTTTGTAAATTTTTTAAAACTTCTATCACTTAGCTGCGAAAAATATAGGAGAGGAATTGTTAAACTTAGACATATTGAAAATAAAAACATTGCAAAATTCTACAGTGTAGAATATGAGATACTGAGAAAACTGCATCTGTTGTCTTCGTGAAGATTCTGTGAAGGCTGTGCTATTTTTGATTTTAATTATTGATTTTATGTATCATATAATGAAATATTATTTACATATTTAGATAACAAGGGAATTATTAACCAGAAATGCATATTTTTTTCGTGCAAGGAAATTTATTGCATTTTTTTCTGGTATTCATCTTTAACAGTTGCATACGTATATTCATTGATACAGATTTTTTTCTTTCTTCTTTCATTATTTAGGAAAAGAATGGAAAATTCATGCAAAATCTGTAATAAATGCTACTGGTCCATTTACCGATTCTATTCGCCAAATGGATGATCAGAAATGTTCGATGATATGCCAACCTAGTGCTGGAGTTCATATTATTTTGCCTGCTTATTATAGGTAAATGAAGATTCCTTTGTGCATTACATGAAACCTGGTTTTTATTTTTAAAGAAATTAGTGTAGTATCTTTTTTTAATTATATAAAGGAATAAATATTGAATGAGTATTTAGATTAAGGAATCGCCGTTTTCCGAGCTTCCAAGAGATCGCTACAAGTTTAGAATGAGGCCTCAGGCTTCTGAAGATAAAAGAAAACGTTCTTTTCAGGACGAAGACAGCCACCTCCGCAATTTGTTTTGGAACGCTGGTGGACTAGATAACTCAAATTCTCTGAATTAAAAGCTATTATTTTAAAACTAGACGCAGACATTATCTTTATTGTTGAAGCAGGCGCTTCAACGGATGTTACACATTTTTATCAAGTACCAGACTATTCCTTATTTTTAATCCAAAGATCTAGACAGATTGCGCCTGGCATAATTGTTTTCATATGCAACTCCATTACAAGCAAAGACACTGTCATTCATGAGATGAACAATCACGACGAACTCTTAAAGCAATATGCATAGATGCCTGGAAGAATGGGATCCACTTCAAAATTGTTGGCCTTTATAACCCTTTCAACAACGTGCCAGACCTCGGGAGAATCGCCGGCATAAGCAGTCACTGCAACACCATCATTTTGGGAGATTTCAATGCCCACTCAACTCGATGGGGTTACTCCAACACAAGCGCGACCAGTAACGCACACAAAAAATTTTCAAGGGGGGGGGGGCCCGGGGCGAAAGTTCACCATTTTAGTATCATGCTCCAATAGCCGCCTAACATATTCTTTTGATTTTGTCTATTTTTGGGAACAAAAACAATACAAAATTAATTATTGAATAAATAATTAGCATTAATTAATAAAATTAATTATTAATAACAAATACATAATTAAATTTTACGTAATATATACTTAGGATTATAACCAATCGAGAAAAAAAAATCAAAAGCTATGGGGGGTGTCCGGATCCCTAGGACACCCCCCTTGTGTGCGCCACTGAGTGCGACTGGTAAAGCTGTTGAAGAACTACTGGACAACTCTTCTCTCATAAGAATCCTTTCAAGACCTACATTCTTGTCTTACAGTGGCCATTCCAGTACTCCTGATCTTGCATTGACTCATGCAAACCTGTCCCACAGGTCAACACTCTCTCTAAAAGACCCCGTGGGTAGAAATAGTCACCGCCTTATGTGCCTACAGGTCCATAACAAAGTGGCCGAGTGGTATAGGAATCGGATCGTGGCTTGCCTTGTCACGAGTTCGAGCCTAGTACCACTAAAGTCCCGCCGTGTAGGGCAGCGATGCACGTTAAATCTGTCGAGAGCTGAAACATCCTCCCGTTGTTGTGGTGTGGTAGTTAGGAGAGGGGGGTGCCAGCTCAGGTGTCGTCTACGTCACCTGACCATGGTTCAAAATTACGTAGTCCGTCGCCAAAAGCCCTCGTGTAGCTTAACGGTGCGACGTTAATATTCAATCAATCAATCAATCAGGTCCATAACAAAAGTCCACAACTCAAACCACGAAAGCTCACTTGCTGGAATTTCAAGAAGGTTTGATGGGACAGGTATTCCCAATTCTCTGATGAATATGTCACTGAAGATCTAATAAATGATAACCCTGAAAAATATCTGCTGATCTCTTTGTTAAACAAATCCTACGTACAGCTAAAGAAAGCATTCCCAGGGGACGTCAAGAAGCACTTACCTTTCTGGAATGAGTTCTTGGATTTTCTGAAGTCAGAAAGAAATGCAGCGGATGTCGAACTGAAAATTCCCATAATATCGCAGACTGCATACTTAGAAAAGCCCAAGTTAGGCTGAAACGTGCCATATCATAGTTTCCAAGAGAACCACCTTTAGATCATTTGCTGCTAACCTAGACTTCAGAAAAGATGGCCCTAAGGCGCACAAGTTCGTATCTTGCCTTAACAATGGAAAGTCATCTCAGCACTAGGAACCAATAACAGTAAATGGCAAGTTACTGACCAGCCCCACAGAAGTTGTGACTGCCTTCTGTAAGAATTATGCAGCAATCAGTAGGCTTCACCGCGAAAGACCGAAAATCAATTTACGACAAAGGTCCTGCCCCGAGCCCAACTGAACAAGGTTCTCTCCTCTTAAATAAGGACTTTTCCTACTACGAGCTGCTTCTTGCGACCAATTCTATGAAAAAAGAGAAGCCCACCAGACCTGATGGGGTTCTCCCAGAACTCATCATTAACCTTGGTTCGCTGGCTCTGAGAACTTTCCTTAAGCACATCAATTTAACATGGGAAACACGAGTACCCCACCAATGGAGAAAAGCAGAAATTATTTCATTGCTGAAGAAAGGAAAACCTGCAAACAGTCACTCAGCTATAGGCCCATTTCACTCATAAGCGTTTGTTGTAAAGTTGCTGAGAAAATGGTTGAATGCAGACTTCAGGAGTTTTTGGAGTCAAAAGGCACCATTAGCTATTGTTTTCGAAGGCATAGGTCCACTATAGACCAAGTTGTGAAACTCACCCAGGCAATAAAAGACGGCTTCACCTAAAGCAATCCACCCTTTCTGTGTTGGTGGATTTCAAAGCTGCATATGACAAGGTGTGGCGTCGCATGATGCTACACAAGCTAAAGAAACGGGGAGTAACCGGAAAGTTATTGCATTGGGTACAGAGCTTCCTCTCACAGCGTAACATCCGATGCAGGTTTCTGAATACCACCTCTCCCTGGAAACAGATGCGTCAAGGCTTGCCTCAGGGATAGTTCTTAGTGGTCTTCTCTTCAACATCATCATAGACGACCTAGAAGCAACCATTCAAAAGGTCCCATGAGTTTCTCGCCTCTTCTTTGCTGACGATGTGGTATTGCGGACCACAGGCAGTAACATTCGCCCTTTAGAAGACGCCTTGAATAGCTCCTTACTTAATCTTGCTACTTGGGTTAACACCAACAAAATGGAATTCAGTGTTGAGAAGACAGTTTCCTAACTCTTCACTCTGTCTACCAAGCAGAACCTTTTCCACCTGGAATATAAAGGACTTCCTCTTAAACAGGTGTCTTTGTCCAAGTACCTTGGAATCTATCTAGACAGTAAGCTCCATGGGGTACTCACATCGCAGAAACATCAGAAAAGGGCCTAAAACGCCTAAATCTCCTGAAGAGATTAACTGCTACCAAGTGGGGAGCTACCCAGGATGTTTTATCCACAATGTATAAAACCTATGCCCATCCAGTGTTGGACTATGGTTGTGAAGTTGTGACCCTGAAAAGTACGACGTCGTTCAGAACAGCGCCATCAGAATTATAACCGGTGGAGCCAAATCAACTCTCAAATTTTGAGAGAGAGCCAGATGAGTAGATTGCAGGTACTGGAATGAGTACAGATGTGCAACACAGAGACTCAAGACTCGCACTTCTTCTCTTTCACATGTGGAACTTCTTATGAAGAGACACCAACTTCCACTACTAATGACTCGCCGTGCTCCTATACAGTTCTACTCCACAGCCGCTATTGCCCTTCCATCTAAACGGCTCAACCTAACTAACATAACATCAAATAATGCTGATGTCATTCCTGAAGAGCTAAAATCCTGCACTCTGGAAAAGATCGAAGAAAGATATCCAGCAAATGAGTAGCTCCATATCTACACTGACGGCTCATACCTGCCAGAAACAAACGGAGCCGGCGCGGGATGATTCTGTCGGCTGTTTGAGGGCTCATTGGCCATTAGAAAGAACGCCACCAACTACGATGGTGAGGTCTTGGCTGTCTGTGAAGCTACAGCGCAATTACTATCTGCAGGTCTAGCTCCTGCAAAAGTTGTCTTCTTCATAGACTCCCAAGCTGCAATTTTAGCTTTAAACAGTAATACACCAACTGACTGCCTTAACACAATTCAGTGCCGAACTAAAATTGCGTATCTCATCTCATATGGCTGGACTGTGGCCTTACAGAGGGTCCCAAGTCATGTTGGGATCCCCGGCAATGAAAGATCTGATCAAAAAGTCAAGAAGGGAGCCTCGTCGACTCAACCGGAAGTTCCCTTGACCCTCAAAAGAGCAAAAAGCATCATCTCCACATACATTGACAAATATGCAGCCATGACCCAAAAAACGAAGAGTTTTGGAAAGCTATGGGAAATTTTGGCCTGTGGGCCCAATCCCGAAGCATCTGGAGAGAGCCGAGACTGTTGCCCGTTTTCGCCTAACTACCAGACATAACTTTTTTGGAGTATACCTCCACTGTCTTGGCATGGCTCCTAACGAGGCCTGCCCCACTCTGCGGACATGCCAGAATGGATGGCGACCACCTGCTCCAATGCACTGAACTCGATGAATACCCGGCTGATGACATCGACAGTCGGTACTGGGATGCTCGGCCTCAAATGGTCAAGAAGCTAAACACGGACGTTGGTTAAATAAAATAAATTAAGGAAATAAGGCATGTTATATGTATAGGAAATTTTTATGTTTTAATATTTATTTTCACACACACAATTAATGATCCTCATTTTAATTATTATTAGATATGTGCTTAGCTTTAATTTTAATTATTATTTATCTTTGAGGTTATAAATATTTGCATTCAAGTATACCATTGCATTTATCCTACTTATTACATTTCTTAGCCCTGATAATATGGGATTGCTTGATCCTGCTACTAGTGATGGAAGAGTTATATTTTTCTTACCTTGGCAAAAAATGACAATTGCAGGTAAGCTATAAATCAAAGATTGAAATTACTAGTTTTTATTTCTAATTAACTTTTGAATATAGTGTGCAAAATCACACATTTTACTACAATCAATCAAGGTTTTAATTTCTACTATAAAATCATTCTATAAATGTTAAATACACTGTTGATCACCGTAAATGCAACACCCTGAAGGAAGCATGCAAATAACATGAAATTTACAACATGCATTAGCGGAGGTGAGATATGCAAATGATTAGAATTTCGGCGCAGACACACATCACGCGCGCCTGTGGCGCCACCTCAAAACGCTATTTAAGGCTTGGAGATTTCGACGATTTCAAGTTCTGCAATTGTGTTTTTCTTGTGGTTTTTTCGAAAAACGATCAGTTATGTCTCGTAGAAAACAGCGATCAACTTTTGATCAAGTATCCGAGTTCAAAAGAGGAAGGATAGTGGCCTACCGAGATTGTGGATTATCTTTCAGGGAAATCGGTAGTCGTGTTGGACGAAATCAAACAACTGTAATGCGGATATGTGACCGCTGAATGCAGGAGGGTACGACGGACCGACATGGTCGATCGCATCCACCTCAGTGCACCACTTCACGTGAGGAAAGGCAAATTGTGCTCATGGCAGTGACGGATCGCTCAGTCACATCACGAAGCATACAGCAGAGTGGTCTGTCCGCAAGACGTTCATTGCTTCGTCTACCCTTGACGCAGAACCACAGACGTCTCCGTCGCCAATGGTGCGATGAAAGAAGGATGTGGGCGGCAGAATGGCGGCACACTATTCAGAGGCCTGTAGAACCCGTTCTGCTTACCGGATTTTGATGAAACGGAATATATGCTATATGGACCATGGGAAAAAGGTTTCTGTAATAAAAAATAGTTCAAATTTTGACCACCAGGAGGAAATGTGGTGCCCAAATGATATGTTAGAATCGTTAAAATTTATTCAATTGCAGAATATGCTCAATATGGGCTTCATTGACATCAATAACGTGTTGAAAGCGCATTATAGCGTTTTCAATGGTAGCACGAAGCAACTCTCGAAGGATTTCAGCAACATGGCTAACTTTCAAATCAGGTAAAGTCTTAATTCTTCCGCTATAAACACGGTCTTTTAAAAATCCTCAAAACCAGAAATCACAGGAATTTAAGTCGTGTGAACGAGAAGACCATGCATCCGGAAAATGTCTTCATATTACACGATTATCGCCAAAGTTAGCACTAAGCAGCTCTTTGACTTGACGTCCATTGTGAGGAGTCCATCTTGCATAAAGATAGTGGTTTGCAAACATTGTCGTTCCTGTAAAGCAGGAATAACCTGTTGTTGAAAAAGTTCACTGTACCTTGGACTTGTGGCAGATCATCTTTTAGGACCTTGTGAAGTGAGAGTTTCAAAGAAAAAAGGTCCGAGGATAAACTCAGCAGTAAATCTCCACCAAGCAGTCACGTAATCAGAATACAGTGCTTGTTAAAGCAAGATATTTGGAGGTAAAGTACCCCATATGCGGAAATTTTGAATATTCACAGCTCCATCTAAATAAAAGTGTGCCTCATCTGACCATCGAACTTTCTAAGACCACGCATCATCAACTTCCATTCTCGCCCAAAATTGGCAAGCAAGTTCAAGACGTGTCTTCTGATCTTCAGGTTTCAGCGTTGTTTGCATTACGTGGATCTCATACGGATACCATTTCAAAATATATCGCAGAATTTTTCGTTCTGTCGACCACGGAATCTCCAATTTGCGTGATACTCATCGACCACTTGCTGAAGAATAGATGGAATCGCTACTGCTTTCAACCATAGCAGTAGCGACTTCTTCCACAGTTTCAGTCCCAACCGGCTTCCGGGGAGCACACCCAAATTTCCAGTCTCTTCAAATTTCATAATCATCTTCCTCAAACCAATCCTCGACATGGGGCCTTTTCGCAGACCCTTTAAACGACGATATTCACGCAGAGCAGCGAAGTGGTTTCTGTCATTCTGATAAAACAGTTTTACCAGTAATGCTCGATCTTTTTTTGTAAGGGCATGACTAACCATAAAAAACGCGCGCTGAATGATTCTTTGGCTATGACTGCAAGTTTATATAAAGGTTTTACGGATTTGCATAAGGAATATTCGATAAAAGCCACCTGGTGGTCAAAATTTGTACTAATTTTTTTTTTTATTGCGGAAATCTTTTTTCCATGGTCTATATTATATATATTCCGTTTCATCAAAATCCGATAGCTAGAACAGGTTCTACAGGCCTCTGAATAGTGTAACTTTAATTATAACCACCTGGTACACCTGGTGTTGTGTGTCTTATAGTAATAAATATTGGTCTTGCCAAACGAAACAAACACGATGTTCGTTTCAAATGTACACATATGTACATCATTCTTAAAAGCAAAATATGTTTTATATACATTTTAAAAAAATTTAGCAATTCTTGTTTTTTATAAAAAGGTTATTTTATGTGATAGTAAAAATATCTTATAAGAGTGTGTCAAACTTTTGAATTTATTAAATATTTTTTCTTACTGAAAGAGAAAAAGTATTCTTAAATATTAATATTTAAGTATGAAAATATATACCCAGAATGTGTAATATGGTGTTCATAGTAATTGTCTTTAAATCTGTTATGTATTTTGTCATTTTAAAATGTCTTAAATTCTTTAAACAAAGTAATAATTTTTATTGTTTGCTTCCTTTTTTTGAAAGAAATTTTAACTGTTTATAAGATTTTTTATACTGAATGCCAATTAAAACTATTTTAAGTATATAAGTATATTTTAGGAACAACTGATAGGCCTTGTGAAATTACTCATCATCCAAGTCCAACTGAGGATGAAATTCAATTCATACTTAATGAAGTAAAGAATTATCTGACTCCTGAAATAACTGGTAAATTAGAGTTTTATCTTTTCTTTTTTTGTTGAAGTGTAAAATGTATAATGGGTGATAGTAGTTAATGTATTCGTAAACAAAGCCTCAAGACATAGAAAAATATCCATATAAGGAAAATCGAAGAATGTGATACTTGGAGAGTAGTGTTGCTGAAACATGGTTCATAATGCCAAAGATTTACATTGAATCATAAGTATAGAAGATAGTTTGTCAAGTACACTGGTGTTCAAAATTAAGAGAATTAGCATATTTTGTTAAATTTCAGGGAAAGGATTGAATGAAATGTAAAATTACTGCTTCGAGACAAAGATAGAAATCTTGTACGTCAAATACTTAAGCATATATATGTGTGTTAGGCGGAGCTACTGGAGGAACAGGATTTATAAGCGTGTGTGTCAAAGCCCTCATTTCGTTCTTTTGCACACTTCGCCGAATTTCTTGGTGGTTTTTTTGCAGCAATCGGTTAAATTAAAATTCAAACTGTAAAAACGGGTAACCACCAACGCTTAGATGATGGAATGAGACGAATTAAGGGTAAGCTATGAAGCAGACCAGTCTCAAATTCAGTTTAATGCCCAGCGTCGTGTTGAACGTATGGAGAAAGTTTCAAGATACCGGACCCGTCGAAAGGAAGTCTGGGCAATGTCGTCTGAGAGCCACGAAGATTGCAATTTGCCCGTTATAGCGAGGTGTAGCAGGGATACTATACAGCTTCTTAGCACTCACATTTGTATGCGGCCTAAGCTACTCGAGTTTTTAAGGGTGACTGTTTTCAGAAGGCTTGATGAGCTAAGGCTGTTTCAAAGAAAAACTGTTGTTTACGTCCCGCAGAGTTCTGCGAAAAGAAGAGTTCATTTAAAATGGTGCAGAGATTGGAGCTTAGACTGTTCTCTTTACTGTTCAGTCCTGTTTACACCTAGCCAGTGATTCTTGCCGATTTTCATATTAAGAGAACTAGGGTTTCTCTACCTCCCCTCCAATGTCTAAGAAATTGACCATTATGGTAGAACAGGCTTGATGGTCTGGGCAGGCATCACACTGTATGGCCGCTCACTCTGTCTTTTCAGGGGGTAGTTGATCCTGATTTCATTTTAATTGATGACAACACGAGGCCACATGCAGCTCATCTTGTCGACTGGAAAATGAGGATATTTGCCGGAAGGATTAACCAGCCAGATCTCCAGACCTCAGCCTTGTAGAATATGTCTGGAACGCTCTATAGGGAGGGCAATTGCAAATTTCTACTCGCAAGCCCCTCCTGAGAACTATCCAATTCCCGAAAACAGCGTTACTGAACAAGTGAGTCCAATTGCCTCAGAAACTCTTTTATTTCCAATGTAAAATCATGGTGTAAGGCCTGTATATCTGTAAAAGGAGACCATACCCCCTATTAACCCATTTTTTGGTTCTATTCTGCAATTGCTGTTCCATACCGTCCGACTCAAATGAGTTCTACGCATGATCATGCATATGTATTATAACCAATAAATTCTTATTTTTATGTATTACATCAGTCCTATGTTCAAACCAAATTTCATTGAAACTGTCCAGTAGTTATAGAAATTAATCTACCAAATCCAAAAATTTTCTGAATTTAAACATCAGTGTTTATGTTGAGTTGAATCCAAATAATGGAAAGACTTATCATAGTCATTCCTAACACTCGTGTTATTTTCAGTATGGGAAACATTTACCCATTAAATTTGATACGATTGATGATTCGAACTGCTTCTGTTGAGGCAAGCTTTTCCATTTTGCTTGCAATACATAGACGAGAATAACACTATGGCATCCCAAGCATTTTCAATTGGTTTTTGTTGGGTTTAAGTTAGAGAATATTTTTTTCAGCGGAAAAATAACTGTGTAAATACGCATTAACACACTGTTTCCCACTTCATTTAATTCACCCCTGATCACGGTTACACAACAAATGGACGTCTAACTCGCGTCTGAACCCTGATACACATCGGATCCATTTGCTGTGTGTGATTATTGTTTTTTATTCATGTCCTATGCGCTTCTTGTTTATAACACATTTTAGTGTTTGTGCTTGTAATAAACTGTGATGTCCAAACTATGTTTAAGAATTTATTTCACAAGGTAAGAACAATTTTTGAAATGCGAGGATTATGATAATCAAATGACATGTTGGATATCCGTAGCATTCTAGACTGGTGGTCACCAAATTTTTTTGATTGCATACCTGTAAAGTGAAAATAATTTTAAAAGGTACCTTCTTTAATATGTATGTATCTTAATTATGAAATTATTTTTTTCACATACTTTATTATGGGGATCACTGGTCCTGACAATTCTGAATAGTGCTTGTGCTATGACACATCATATTATTGTCCACGTAATGGAATGCATCACCAAAAGCAACATGGAAAAGACCTAACTTGTGACATGAGAATTTCATAATGTGTTAACTGGTGTTCATAGTTTCCTACATGAACAGTGAATGTATGCATCCCACTACAAGTTCTACCAGTATGCTTAATAGGAATAACATATAGCAGCGTGTGGCCATTGACTGCTATTCTGTCGTATACTAAAATAGTTATATCAGTGCATTTCTCTCTCATGAATATTTCTTAGTCGATAAGTACTACCACTCTCGCAGCAAATCAGTTGGGGTTTATAATCAAATGAAATACTGAATTTATCGTCTTCTGAAAAAAATACGCAGGCTTAGTTATTCTTAATTTAATTTAAATGCTGTCGACATTACTACAAATGAATGTTATGCTATTTTCTTGTCAGTGGCATATAAACAATAGATCTTTTGGTATATAAACCTGCTTTCTGCAAACATTTGAAAAGTTTTTTTTTTTGTGTGATATTCGAATACTTGTGGCAGCACGAAATTTGTTTACCATTTGACCAGCTTAGTTGTAACACTTCACCTTGGCTGTTAGGACGATATACTTGTTGTATTGCGAGGAGGATTTATAATCTGTGCCTGTTGTACATTCCACTCGTTTAAATGTGATTAGTGTAGTTTTATTGTTATATTTTGAGCTATATCTTTTTTGAACTGTACTTTTATATATTAGTTATAAATACTTTCAATACTAGTTCTTTTTCTCATTTCCGTAAATTGTCGTATGAAACTCCTTTTAATACCAAATTCGTAATTTTTATTTCAATCTGTTTTCATCAGAGCGTGTTCCAGTGGCCGCAGTAGCATAGTGATCAAGGTCACGGACTCGTGGCTGGCGTATCGTGCATTGTGCCGCTGAAGGCCCGTCGTGTTGGATGGGCCGTCGTACGTTAAATCTGTCGAGACTCAAACCTCCTTCATTGGTGTGGTATGGATGGGAGAGGGGACGCCAGTTCAGATGCCGTCTTCGTCTCTTGACCATGGTTCAAAATTACGAGGTCCATCGCCACTAACCCTCATGCAGCTTTATAGTGCGACGTCATATAACTCTCACTCACTCAGAGGAAGTTCCAATAGTTAAGATGTAGTAAAGGTCAAGCTTTGCCATTATTTTAAATCAAGACTGTAGATTTAAAGAAACGGGTTACTACAATATTTTTAAACAAGTATTTTTAAAAATCAAAATATTTAATCTGAAGAATCTGAAAATTTTTCAGTGAAAATTCTCCCTCAAATACACATCAGTTTGTTTGTTTTTTAAGCCTTCTTAAAGGTTTTCGTTATGTCAGTAATTTCTTTAGTTTGTTCTCACAATATGCCTTTCGAAGGAGTCAAATTAGGTATGCCAGAATGCATAAATATTAAAATCAATGATGCATATCTAAGAAAACTGTGTGCTCTATTAAAATGCATGGATATAATTTTATATTAATTGTCAGCTAATGAAGGAATGTAGTTAGCTCTGGGAAATTATATATGCATAATGGGATGAAAAAATTTATTTTATTAGAGCTTATGGTGTGACAGTTTTACCATTCCTTTGTTATTCCTTTAGCAATTAATAACCTCTGAAATGTTCATTTTCAGAATATTTTCTGTGATAAGAATCATTGGGATTTAGGTGTTAATTCTGAAAAGAGAACTAATTCAATTTTATGCACCATAAGAATTATTACAAGATATATATTTTAAAATTTCGGAACATAGAAATTACATGCTGAAATCGAATGTTAGGATGTATTTTGTTTTATGCAAACTGTATTTTTCTAAATGTATATTTTTCAAACTGCTCACTAGTTAATAATAAATACCATTACAACTAATATTTCAATTGTGAGTACGATTGTTATATAATGATTATTTAATTTGAATAATGATTTATTGTTAATATATTAAAAGTATATTTTATTCCAAGAAATTATTTGTTTATTTTTATCTCTTGTGCCCATAAACCCTACATTCAGTCACTCACTCACTTGTGTTGACTTTTGTACACAAATTATTAATTAAAATATTTTGCAAGTAAACTTTCTTTCAATATTTTTATTGATTTCTTTTTATGATTTCTACTCTTAAAGATTTGATTGTAAGTACTTAAGAATCTTAGTATTAGTCTCTTTTTCTTGCATTTATAAGGTTTTCTTAATTTTTTTTCTACCCAAAATTATCTAGTTCGCAGAGGTGATGTAATGTCCGTTTGGAGTGGAATTCGTCCCTTAGTTTTAAATCCTAATAAAGGATCAACTGAAGCTCTTGCACGTAACCATGTTCTTCATGTTAGTGACTCAAACCTCATTACTATTGCTGGTAAATTATTTTTCACTCTTCATTTCTATATAATATGGAATTTTAGATTTTGTGATGCAAAAACTTAAATGAGTACTATGAACTCATTATAACGAAAGTTGCGTCTTGATTTTCCTTTTTCTCCTAGTTAAATATTTGTTCTTTTTGTTTTTTGAAAAGAATTTCTTGAGTATATTTTTAATCTAATTTATGCAAATTTATTTTAGAGGCATTTACATTTGCCCACACACAAATCTTATTTTGTTGTATCTAAAATGTTATTTTAGGAAAACATAATTTTAGGCTCTATTATTTGTTAATTGTAAAAATTTTTACTAAAAATCTTTTAATAAAAATGCATTTTATGATGTAATACAAAATTTTGTAAATAATTTGAATCAAATTGACATGGAGATTTAGATTTACTTGTTATTGAAGATTTAAAATTGAGACTGACATAATTGGCATCCTTATGTTGATCTGAAGTAAATCTATTATATCTTTATCATAATTTTTTTTAAAAATCTTACTTAATTTTTCCTTGTGGAGTTATAGTGAAAATAAAATAGAATTTTACAATGTATATCCATCTAACACAAATGTATATCTAGTAAGAAAAATGTTTCATTTTTTCTCACTTTTCTGGAAAAACGATCATTTAATAATTTATGATGAATCAGCATGGTTTAATTATGTTTTAAAAAATTGCAAGTCACTTCAGCATATTTTGGATTTTAAAAAAATTTAAGAATATCTAAGCACAAAATACCACAATTTTTTTAAAGATTTGATGTAGGTATTTTTTTAATGTAATTTTCAATTGTAATTGAATAAAAGAAACACTATTAACTCTTGATGAATGTGAATGAAATTATGTAGTTAGCATTTTTGCATATGCTTGTTTTGAATTGCAAGCTGTTTCTCTTGTTTAGGTTTTTTAAGATGCATTTTTTAATTGTAAGAATGCTTGTGTGTAATGTTATGAAATAAAACAAGATGCCTTTAAAAGAGATTAAATAAATTATACTGTGTTGCTTATATATAAACTGTGTTCGGTTAAACTATATCATTAATTGTTAGTATGTTATTATTTTTTTTTCTTTCTATTATTTATCTTTTTGCATATGACAAAATTCAAAGCTTAATTCATTTTCTCTATTAAGGTGGTAAATGGACAACCTATCGTGTTATGGCTAAAGAGGCAGTTGATGCTGCCGTTCAGAAATGTAATTTGAAACCAAAAAGTGATTGTCAAACTGATGGTCTTTTGTTAGAAGGAGCAAGTGGCTGGACGCCTAACATGTACATTAGATTAGTTCAAGATTATGGCCTTGAAAGTGAAGTAAATTCTTTTGTATATTTTAAAAATGGTTTTTTGTTTGAACTTTAATGTGAATTTCATACATTGTAATAAGTATTTTAAGTGACGGTTTTGTCAGTATTTTATCTTTTCTGATGTCTGTTGTATAATACTAGTTATGGAAAGAAGTTAGTCATTCATTGCTCACAAAATATGTCACCTAATATTAATATTTTGTAAAAGTACTCTTTGAAACCTCAGCATAAACTCTTGGCTAAGAATTGAGATATATTATAACCTTCTAGCAAAAGTATTCCTTTTGTGCTGCATCATATTTTAAATGAGTAACATTATGTCAGGGAATAAAGGACTAGACCCATTTACTGAAATTTTAAATTCTTAGATATTGTCTCACAAAAAACTCCTCCTACTTAAAAAATTTCAGGTTACCAGATATTGTTCCTCAAAAAAACTGCTTTTGGTGGTGTAGAAGTTGAATTTTATTTTAAAAAATTTTCATTTACGGAATTTTCATGTAATTTTCACACTTTAAGAATGTTATATAACTACTGAAATTTTTAATGTTATTTTTTTAAAAAATTACAAAGCAAAATAAATTTGAGTAAGAAGAACTAACACTCAGTTGGGATAAAATTTATGACATATTAAGACTATGTAATGTAAATTGAACTAAATTTTCGAATTACCAACATTTCATTTCAGCAAATGCCAAATGTTTTTTAAACCTGAATGAGTACTTCCTCCCTTCCTCAGTGGCTTGACAGCCCAGGGTGGAACTTGGCCTTTTCTAGAAGCCTTTTCCAGGCCATCCTTCTTCCTGCTAGTGTTCTCCAACAAGTCGTTTCCTAGAATTCAGCCCAAATATATTTCTTTTTAAGATTTCATAAAAGAGTTTTTTTATGGGGTAGAGTTGTAAAAGCCCTACGCCCAGCCCCCGAACTTGGAGAGTCAGTCCCATTTTAGTCGCCATCTAAGACACGCATGGGTTATGTTGGGACTATTCTTAAACACCCAGTCACCACAGACCGGTCATGGGTAGAATTAATACTAGCTGGAGAAAATAAAATCTTGAAATAATTGCATATGTTCTTCTGAATCCTGATGGTTGGTAACTTTAAACACATGACTGAAAGCAATCTGTAATCATTTTTCTGCTGTTAATTTCATTAACTTAAAAAAAATCATCCTTAACTCATATTTTACAGACAAAACTTTTTCTGATTAATTTGTCTTAAAATTACTTATTTCATATTTATCTTATCAACAAAAAGCTTTGCTTATCAATAAAATAAAAATAGTTGCGAATTTCAACAATTATTACTAATTATTATATAATCATTAAATTTCTTAACCAAGACAATCTTATTAAAACTAAAAATAGGAAAAACAGTAAAATTGTAAAAATCGAGTACAATAGTGAAAAATTGAATAGAATCTGAAAAAAAAGGATGGGCAGATCTTGACAGATGACACCATCTTAATAAAAGTAGAATAACCAAAAAAAGATGGGACAGAGAGGCATCAAATTATTGAACTTATTACAAATGGTAAAAGAAAATTAACCGGAATTAAGTCATATTACAAACGATTACACCCAACTCGGTTTCAAAATAACATGGTACACGAATCCAACGATTTTTTTTTTTTTGACACAAATTTTTTGCTCTAGTACGAATCTGGAAAAAAATTCGAGGTTCGTGCCCTTTGGATGATGACAGTTTGATTGAATTTATGACATCTTATGATAATAAAGAAGTCGATAATGATGAAGTCGAAAGTGAAGTCCAGCTATTAACACCTGATTTAAATAGCGAGGGCTTGAATTTTGGTACAAGCATGGAACAATATTTTGTAACTCATGATCCTAACATAAAGTGTGCATTATAATTTCAACCTAATCATAAGTTTGTGTAGCAGGATAACAAGAATTATGTGAGTAATTTGAGAAACTAAAAAAAAGAAAAACACAGCCACTAAAAAAGCAGATTTTGTAATAAAAAAATCAACTGAGGCCGTTAATAGTTAACGAAATTCTTCATTTGAATCAATACCCACAGTTGTGCTAGACATATCTAGCACATCTACTGATGATAGCATTTTTGATCCAATTCATAAAAAACATAACACGCTTGTTATCAAGTAGTGATAAGTAGTTGTTAGTAGTTTTCCCCTTAATTTCAGTTTGAATTTTTGTATGTTGTATGTACTTATAAACTGAATTTTCACTGCAAACTAATTTAAATTTTTTTTTAAATAAAAATGAATTGTTTTTATTTTATGAATATGTAAAATGGATTTTTTTTGCATGGTTTTATGGGAAAATATTTAGAGATTTTTCATCTTACACAATTTTTTTATAGTTGTAAAACGTGTCCCCAAATATGTCGCATGTATTTTGTTACACTATTATTTTTGCATGGTTTTCTGAGGTACGTATCTACCATGTAAAAAAAGAGTTGGGTGCATTTATATTAACTTTTTAGCCGTACTAATCTTTTCATCATTTTAATAACTAAATGGTTACATTGTAAGTAATTAAGAATAATATTTAATGACTAAAAATATAATTATTGCTATTCCAAAAAGGAACTTTAAATATAGTAAAATTAAAAGCTCCCCATTTATAAAAAAAATATTACAATTTAATTTATCAATATATATAAAAATGTTGTGTTGGTTTGTGTACGCTTGCATAACTCGAAAAGTTCTGCATGGATTTATCTGAAATATTGACACAACATTGCATTTGACTCGGGTCAGGATCTTATGTACTTTTTATTTTGAAATTCACCCTAAATTTTTTTAAATTTAATTTTTAAGTGATTTTTTGGTGTTATGACGTCATACGATGTCACGATTCGCTCTGAATGCGAAAATTTAAACTTTACTCATGGATTTTTCAGAATTATTGTATAATTCTACTATGGTTATGTTTATTGGTTGTCATATTTATCTATTTTTTTGTTCTTTGATACGTAATTGTGATTCTTTTTCGAATAAATCATTTTTTAAAAATTCTTCCAACAACTCAAATTTTGTTTTGTAGTTATGGCAACAATCGAATAGCATTATCGCGGGATGTTTACGACTTTGCTTATATTCTACATCGTGTTTTTTTCTGTAATTTTAAGCTAAATTTATTTCTTTTTATTAAGCGAAAATGAAATTTACGTAATTGACTTCTGTACGCTACTTATTTTTCTTCCAAATAGTTTCCGTTAACCATTTACCTCAAATAAAAAGACATAGCCAAATGCTGCGATATAACATTCAATGTTTGGAAACAATATTTTTTTCCCACTTGGAAACATTTTAATTTGACGAATTAATAAATTTTACTAAGAATGTTTTTTCTCTGTTTTAGGCAACTTTTTAAATTTCATTTGATTCTTACGTATTATCGCAATAATCGCCAACTTTCATGATAACTCGCAAAGTTGGCCATTTCATTTTCGCAGATGTTGTACGCGCGGAATTGGCAATCATGTGCTTCGTTTTATACAATGTCGCCAATAGGTTGCGATAATACGTAAGTACCTTTCATTTGATGTTGCTATTGAAATACAAATAGTAAAACTAATATTTTCTGATTTTGAGTCATCAAAATATTGCACCTTATTTTGTTTTTGATTGCTTTATAAAATTATAACTTTCTTAAACAGATTCTGTTAGTAATTTGTTAAAAAAATACTTGAAGTTATTATGGTTTGCTTTTATCAGGGACGTAGAGCTACCGCTGTATCAATGATGCAGGGTCACCAACGAATGTTATTACAGTTCCACTTACATGGGGTGCTGATATCTGAAAAAGGGCCCCAAAAGAATTCGGATACAAGGCCCACTCAGAGCTGTTTTGTAATTTCATATGCTTTTGTTTTAACCTACATTTTAACTGCAGTCAATCGGCTTCAGTACATAAAATTGTATTGCAGAGACTCGAACTTAGGTCATCATACTGGCGAAGCAAACGCAGTGCGAGGGGTAGTTGCTCATCAAATTAGAGTAGGCATCAGTGAATGAGCAAAACAGACAAATGTTGAGGAAACAGGTGGTTAATATGATTGCAATTATTTTTTCAAATTATACTTTCGCGTTGATTTTAAATATTTTTTCAAATTATTCTTTCGCGTTGATTGTAATTATTTTTTCAAATTATACTTTTGCGTTGATTGTAATTATTTTTTCAAATTATACTTTTTGCATTGATAAAGATAGTTCAGCTCTTCTTATGTCAATTAGTGTTAGAATTGTATATCATTTTTCAATTTATTTTTAAACTCAGGATATTTACTTTGGATAATTTTTATATGAAAAATAGTAATTTTAATTCTGTACACAATGGATATGTTTAGCGTGATTTCAAAATCTCTCCAGAAACGAGTAGTGTATCGCTTAAAATCTTCCACATTTTTTTATCTCTCTCCAATAAATCTAAATTAAATTAATATATAATTTTTTTTGGTACTTATATTTTTTTTAGTTGGCCATTTACCTAAAATCAAAAGACATCGCCAATTACTGCAATATGCATTCAATAAGAAAAAACCATTCTATGCCTGTTTGTGCACAATAATAATACTTTTCTGCACTTGGTAGTGACTTTTTCCACGAAATAGTTATTGCCCCAGCTATATTAGAAACTTCAATAACATTAAACTCACAAAATATCTATTTTGTGTAATTTCAAAATTTTATTAGGTGTTACTGTGAAATACAAATGGGAAAATTAAGATTTTCTGAAGTATGTTTTGTGTTTGTTTTGATATTTATGTATTATCGCAACCATATTGGCATTTTTATCATTTAAGTTTGTTATAGCTAGCTGTACCCAACCACGTTTTCCTGTGGCTCAGTCTGGTTAAAAAGAAAGAAAAGAGAAAGCACACATTTCTAATATTTTTAACTGCTTGCACTTGAGGTATGATTTTTTTTTATTAAAAAATGTGGAAATATATATATATATACATTAACAAAACTTTTTTAAACAGATTTCATTTATAATTTGTTAACCGAATACTTCCAAGTTATTATGGTTTTTTTGTCATGTTATGAATCTTAAATTATTTGCATTGTCTCCGTAGGGGAGGTGCCAAGTTTGAAAATAAATTTAAAATGACTCTTCTTGAGGTCAAGGGGTTAATTTTACAATGCTTATGGATAAACATTTTGTGTTGCTTCATTGTCTGTATAGATACAGAAATTGTCTGCTATGCCTACTTTAGAGCAGTAGTTGCTATTTTTCAACACTTCATGAACCACTTAATGTATTAACCACTTTATAATTTGCGGCTCACTAATAGGATTGACCTTTATTTGGTGGACCACTATAGTTATATTTACATCTTTATTTAATCTTCCATACCCCTGAAAATAAGCTTCATGAAAACAACAATCAACAGACTGTTTTGCCACCAATTTTCTGAAAATTGGTTGAGGTTACCAAAAATCGCTAACCTCAGGAATTTTGTTCATTTGTTTTTTCGTTTAGTTATTTCGGTAACTAAAAGCTTTTAGTAAAGAATAATCCATGTTCTATAATGTGTTATTTTGTTGTTCATCTTTTTTTAAACTGAATCTTCATAGAAGTATAAATAATGTCCCAATGTTTCTGCATACCATCCAAAATTTCTCACGCATCACCAATTGGTGACTGCTGCTCTGTAACACACATCAGTAATTATGTATTAGCATCACTGTAACAAAATTGGTGCCACGTGCACCTTAATATCTAAACAACAAAGATTCTAACATATTTTTTATGAAAAAAGAAATGGATGGAAAATGGTGCGATTTGCATGGTGGTAATTTGGCTGCGGTGATGCTAATATGTAAGTACACAGATAACAAATAATTGTCTATGTGAAAGGCAGTTTGTGTCTAGATATAAGCCACTCTGTTTTACAAATAGGCCCTAAACTTTGTTGATAACAATTGCTAATGCTAATTGAATTGTAAATTGCAAAAATACTCCATCATTATCAACACTTTGTCGTAGATTTCTGCTGCAAAATCCATGTTTATATTGGAATTTTCCCGTTGTATTCGATTGAAAATATCTTCAGCCTCTCATTGTGTTAGATTTCAGGTGTATCAATTGATGCACGTTTGAAGTTAAATATTTCATTAGCATTTTTCTTTTTCTTTTTGCTCCTGATTTTTTTTTTTTAATTTTTTTAAAAATTTTATATGATTTTGTTTTAATTTTCTTTTCTTTTTAAGTGCAGTTTTAAGTTTTTAAGAAATTTTATATGCTTTGTTTGAATTTTTTTTCTTTTTAAGTGCAGTCAATTGGCTTCACTACATAAAAATAATACCTTGTGGGAAATCAAACTTAGGTCATCATACTTGCAAGGCAAAAGTACTACAATAAGTGTAATTGCACATCAAACTGAGAAAGAATGGACATCAGCAAACGAGAAAAACAGACAAAGAATGGCACAAACACATGCTTTGGGTGCAGCAGAGCAACATGCAACCAGACTTAAGGATGCACATTTGCGAGCACATCATCCGTGTTTTACAACATCAGAAAGATGTTAACCAGAAACAGCACATCTGCTTCAAACATGACTTTGTGGTGAGCAATCACACAATAACAGTCACCTTGCATTCCGGTACAACCCAGTGGAAGATTCTAGGTTCAGGCAGCATGTTCTCATCTACACAATGATGGAAGTGTATCCTTATTGCAATGTTCTGGAATTTATGTGAGAAATGAAAGAAATGTTTTGTACCACTGAAAAAATTAAACCGCTTCAACTCGGAGAACCACAGAGCCATTAAAAATTTTGCTTGTTAGATATACTGTGGAATCAAAATATTTCCTATATAACATCAGGAAATACAATTCATTTTTCCAAGTGACATTGTTTAGATAAATGTGCATTTGTGAACACACCTATGATTTAATAGAAATATCAATAAGCGTTGTAAAACCAACCTATTGCCCTCAAGGAATCCAGAGTAGAGCCATTTAAAATTTATCTTCAAACTTGAGGTCTGCACTTTAAGGACAATGTAAATAAATTTATATATATAGGTTCATAACATAAGGACAAAAATAAGCCGTAATAACTTCAAGCATTTGGTTAACAAATTATAAATGATAACAGTTTTGCATATATATACTTATACATTTTTTTTTATAATAGATCATACCTGCAATGCAAATGTTTTAACATACTGAAAACATGTGCTTTCTGTTTAACAAGACTGAGCCACAGCAACGCGTGGCAGGGTACAGCTAGTTATCTATAATATTCAAAAGGAGAAAAAGATACTATCTCTCTCTATATATACGTGGCCGTGGTAGCCTATTGGGTTATGATCCACGGACTTTTAGCCAGAGTGTCGCAGGTTCAAGTCCAGGTGCCACTGAAGACCCGCCTTATATAGGGGCTGATGCACATTAAATCTGTCTAGGCTCAATGTCTTCTTTTTGGTGTGGTGGGGTAGTTAGGAGAAGGGCAGCTTAAGTGTTGTCCTCTTTACTTAACCAAGGTTCAAAATTACGAGGTCCTTCGCCAATAGCCCTCGTGTTGCTTTATAGTGCAACGTTAATGCAACACTCATTTACTCACTATATTTGTGTAACATTTCTGTTTGCTCAAATAATTTAAAGATGACTTTGAGTTTTTATTTTTCAGTCATTTTATTGTGTTTAATTTTCTTTTATGGAATGTTTTCCAGAATATATATTAGAAGGTGTTATTTAGGTTGGAGGTAGTGGCATGTTTCAGAGTCATCACCAGGCATGATTACCTGCACGCCCATCTGTTTAAGATTGGCCTGGCTGTTTCACTACTTTGCTCTTTCTCAAAATCCATGCCAATGACTGGGGAGCATCTATCCTATTGCTCCTCTCTACTTGATGACGGATGATTTTGTGAAGAGGTACCTAGACTGCGTCAGCAGTCTTCAACCCTCTATCTGGTTATTCAATGTTCATGGTGTTGCAGCTTTGGTTGGGAGAGGAGGGCGTGACTTCAGGAGTGGAGAACCAATGAGAGATGTGCTGTGGAGGTGGGCTTTGATTGGAGGTTGGAAGTGAGCTTTTAAACTGCACTAGCTTTGACTTCGAAGAATTATTCTAATTTTAAATTTATTATTTTAAAGACAACTAATTATAAAGAGAAAATAATTAGGAGGGAATTAAAAGGTTAAAATAATATGAGATTAAACTTTATCCATGAGAGCTTCTGCTAGTAGGCAGGTTTTTTCTTCGTCCGAATTTGCATTTTTAAATTTAGAGAGAAGATCGAGAATTTTAGGATTTTTCTTTACTAGGTTTGAAATGACATTAAAAAGTTCCAGAACTTGTATTAAGTCAGAGGTATCATTTTCTTGGCTAAGGAATCCACGGGGGGAATCTTCTTTTCTGTTATCATTTTTATTTTCATTATTAGTAGGGGTTTGACTTTGGATTTCTCCACTAACAATGTTAGCGAAAGAAATTCCTTCTTTAATCCATTTACTGGCGAAATTTTTCTTTTTCATTGGATCAACGAAGGGGGCACCTTTCTTTGGTTGTGGGAATTTGGGACATTTTGTATAACATGCCGAATGACCGTAGCCCTCGCAGTTAATACAAAAGGGGTTTTCCTGTCTTTCTTTGATTTGGCAGTTTCTCGTAGCGTGCGCTTTACCGCATTTTAAACATCTGGGTTGCATGTGGCAGTTCGCGGCAGTATGAAAAAAGTTATTACAGTTGAAGCATTGGGTTATTCCTCTTACGAGGTAACCATCAACTTTCACTTGTAAGTAACCTAATTTTGTTAAATCAAATATTTTGCTATTATTGGCGTTTCTCGGGAGAAGTATTAGAAAATATGGAAGGGTTTTTTTTGTTCTTTTCGAGATAAGCTGCGTACAGCTTTCAATTACAAAACCTTCTTCTACTAAATCGTTTGTGATATCTTCGATTTTAGAGAAACTCGGGAGACCTTTTATTACAGCTTTTATCGGTTTGTCAGGTTTACGGTTAATTACATAGAATTCGAATTCTTTATCCGCTTTCAAGAAGTGGATAAGAGTTCGATATTCTTCAAAATCATTTGTGAAAATTTTAATTACATCACCGGCAGTTCTATTGCGAATTTTTGGGAATTTTTCGAAAATTAATTTAATTTGATCGCGGAAATTCTTTTTGATTTTAAGCATGACAGGTGGGGGAAGTTTAGTCGAGGGAGTAACTACATCAGAAGTTACATTATTGTTAGTCGGGAGTGGATGTTTGACATCCTGTTCTAAGTCCGAGAAATTATTTCTCGTTTCTATGGGATCCTGGTTAGTGACGGGGGAAACGGGCCTGGCCGTCTTTTTAGGAAAGATAAACTCTTCCGTGGATTCCTTGCTTTTATTTTTACGCTTTTTACATAACTTTTTCTTTTTAACTTTACACTCGGTTTTTTCATCCGAAATGGGATCGTTAGAATTAATTTCTTCAACTACCAAGGTAGTGGGAATTTTATGCTCATTGCAATCAGTTCTAGTGCATGGGGGGAGGGTTTTAAGCTCACTTACCATTTCCTCCTTTTTCATAGCCATGGCTTGGGTGCTCATCCGGTAGATTTCGGAGAAGGAATTCCTGTGAGTAGGTGAACTTGCTAGGCTTTCATCGAGAAGTGACTTGTGAAGGGCTGAGATACCAGTGACTGTATCTCTAAGCTTTTCGCAGGCAGCAATTTTCGCTTGTCTAGTCGGCGAAAAGTCCAAATTTCCGCTATAATCACTCATGATCGTCGATCCAAACGCGGAGCTCAATCAATCGTGGTTTCCATTTCCTCTTCTCTACTTCATGTTCTCTCGCAAGACAACTGTGGAGTTCTCCCTCCTGCTAATGCAACATCAGATTTATATTGGCCTTATGCCCGAAAGGATGTTGGCTGGCATAATTCTTTTTTTTTTAAATTAGATGTTTTAAAATTTTTAAAGGAATTTAGTTTCCTTTTTCAGTAAATTCAAATACTACATTATGTTTTGAACATTGTTAAGCTCCAAATTTTTCTTTTCCTCCAGAAAAGATTTTCAAATTATTTTTACTGTAACTTTGCATTTTTCTTATATTCATAAAAAAAAAAGAAAGAAAGAAAGAAATGAACTACTTTTCTGAAACATTAATTTACAGTTGACTTTTTCACAATTCTTCAATGGCTGTATTTCAAAAGAGCCATAACTTATGTTTTAAAAATTTTTATTCTTACCTTACTTACTTTTTAAATATTTATTTTGAGTAAGTTTGCTTGATTGCCCTTATTGAACATGAATTTTGAAAGTTTGATAACTAATTGAAAATATGAAGAGCGCCATTAACCTATTTTCAGTATTATATGTGCTATGTTAAGCACAAATGCTATTTTGTTTTGGCCATTATATCAGATTTCACTGAAATTCTGATGATCAGAAATCTGCTTAGATTGTTGTAAGGCTGAATTTTTATGTATAGAATATAATAACTGAGTAAATATTTATTATTTGCCAAAATGTATTACTTTAAGAAATGCATTATGTTCATTCAGTCACTTGTTCTTCATTTTTGTTCTTGTGTAGAAAAGAATTTTTTATCCTTAAACAGGAAAATGTTAGTAGAAGAGGAGTGTTAAAGTAATTTTGAAATTATTTTTCATAAAAAACAGCGTGCATCATTATTTTTTCATCATCAAAGGAAGAAAATGAGAATAGATCATTTCTTGGATCTCTCAAAGATTACTCCTTTCACCTCTCTGGCTTCATCATTGAAGACTTGAGTATAAAGTCATGTAATATAGTAGAGAGGTATGAACTATTTGTATCTAATACATCATTTATGGCGGCGATATTCTCAAATAAACTTTATATGCATTGCAACAATTTAAAATTGGAAACTCGAATATTTTGTAGAACAAAAATTAAGTAAAAGGAATTTTGGGGCTAATTTAATACCACCAGTTAACATGCAATATCGTGGCCTGTAGAAAAAACATACTCTCAATCATCGGTGACTGATATTGGGCTTAATGTATTGAATGGATATTAAGTCACTTAAATGGATATCTTTAACAATCTTTTCTCACAAGATTGTATTCTACAATCAATTGGGTACTGATATTTAACATATTACTCATTCTATTTAAAAAACTGCATGAATACAGTGGCGGACACAAGGGGGGGGGGCCCGGACTCCCCCCAAAGCCCTTGATATTTTCCCTATTGATTATAATTCTAAGTATATAATACGTAAAATTTAGCCAAGCATTTGTTATTAATGATTAATTTTATTAATTAATGCTAATTATTTATTCAATAAGTTTTTTACTGTATTTTGTTCCCGAAAATCAACAAAATCAAAAGCATGATACAAGAATGGTGAACTTTCGACCCTGCCCCCCCCTTGAAAAATTCCTGTGTGCACTACTGCATGAATGTAATATGAAATCTACTGTGCAATATTTTTGAATGCAGAACTTTAATTTATGGAGACAATAATATTCAGAGTAAGTCCACACTTCTGGACATTCTACTATTTCTTGACCAATCAGTTTAATTTACTAACTCATCTTCTAATTATAGCTGGGAAAATTTGAATTAGAGTTTTATTAACTATACATATATTGGAAAGGGAGAGAATATAAAACATTTGACTAGAACTATTTCAAATATTTTTTAAATTTCTTTCTGTTTTATGATAATCATGCAGTGTATATCGTAAGCAACCACAAAGCCTCATTGCGATTAAGAGTGTCATTTTGCTACACAGTCATGAAAATGTGTTTTGACAAGCTGAAAGTGGTAAAAGACCTCATTTGTTTTTACTTAGTCATTTTTTTTTTTTTTACTTGTTAAGTTATAAGCCAAGTTTGCCTCATGTGCTTTTTTAATATATCTATGTTAGAATTTTACTGAAACTTTAATGACTTTCATGTTTTTTCGTTACTTTTTTGCAAAATAAACATGGTTGAAGAGATGAACTGAGATTAATTCTTAGTAGTTGTCTAAAAAATAACCATGAGGCTTTAAAAACTAGTTCTTCTCTGTGGGTGGGTGGAGGAAGGGACGGACAATCGATGCGCTCATGGGATTTTTAGAAAAATTGGATCGGCTACTCGCGATCAGTTTTTGTTTAGTTCTCCTCGTGAGACGTCTCTTCTGCGTGAGTTTCTGCTTCGCGACCTGAGGTGATATTGGAAGCAAAGATGCTGGTTTGGCTGACCATTTCGAATATATTCAGTAGGTCCACCCTCCCAACTTCAGAACGGCTTCTGCAATATTCATAAAAGTGGTGTATAGGTATAATAAAATAGCCGTGCTCTCTGAATAATACCACGTATGACGCCACCTGACGAAAAACTGCGAAGTTAGATTCCTATCTCGTAAACGGAATAAAGAAGGGAGAAAAGTGATTTGCAAAATTGTAGAGCACCATCGATTTAATACAAAAAACACCTTGTGGATGTTAATGCAAAGAATAGAAGGGTTAAAACGTGCATTTGTTTTTAGTGATTTCCTTACACTCTGTGACGTGAGAGAAAAAGACCCCCACCCCCCCCGAAAAAAAACTAATTATAACAATATACCTCTTATTGAGATCTTCAAACTTCCCACCGTCTGCTGCAATGCACATTTATATCCTCATTTGAATGTCACTTTGCACACATTAGAGCATAGAGTGTGACACATTGGCACAAGCGTTCGTAATGCTTCCCTTTAAGGTCTTGCATTGTTTGTGGAGAGGTCGCATACACCTGGTGTTTCAGGTATCCCCGTTGGAAAAAAGTTTTGTGGAGTCTGGTCAGGCGAACGTGGAGGAAGCGTTTAGTATGTTACTAAATTGTTTTTTACAATAAATATTGTGTTTTTTATTTTAAATAACTGAATGGTCTATTTTCTGGACTATCCAATTATGGAACATGGACCCCGCCATATTTTTTTTTTTTTTTTTTTATAAATATATCCCCCTTCTATATTATTCTAATTGCCTTTTTTTTCTATTATTCTTAAATTACTTTTCAATTACTTAATTCTTGCATTACTTCTTACTCTATTTTCCCCAAAATTAATTTATTATTTGGTTAGTTTTATTACTTAATTTGCCACTTACTTAAATAAGTTTTTAAAAATAAATTTGGTTTTCAGCTTTGGAAGAAAGTACTACCTATGTCTTATAATAATTTTCCAGAAATAAACGTGTTTTTAATCTCAATTTTAGGTATAATGTTATAACTAGTTGTTTTTTCTTTCTCAGATCATCTTCTCGTGTCACAGTGTACGAAATCACGAAAAAACAAATGCGGGTATTAACCGTTCTATTCTTTGCATTGATGTCCACAATGTGTCTTTTCGTACAAAGTTGATGATCCTCTACAACTTTGTAAACAACCTTTTTTTCCCCTACCGCTTTTAGTTTTCGAGATAAGAATTCTAACTCCACAGTTTTCCACCAGGTGGTGTCGTAGGTGGTGCATGGCTACATTGCTGTACATAGATACTGCTTTTATGAGTATAGTAGCAGCCATTCCGAAATTAAAAGGGACAAGGGACTTTAGTAGGCATACTGTATACAGGGTGATTCGTTTTCAAACTGATAAATTTGCAGAGTGTGTGTACAGTGTAATGAGACGACTCGGAATCATATTAGGATGCAGGGTCGTAAATGGCATAGGTGCGAGCAATTGTGCAAAGAAGCAGAGAAAAGCAACAGAAATAACACATTAAAATGACAAAAACATTTTATTGAAAGTTAGTACTAAAACGGGTGTTCGAAATTATGACCAGAAATCGTCTGACAGACCTGACAGCGACGCTGCATGAAATTCCTTACTTTCTAGAAGATTCCTCCGTTCAGTCTTGTGGTAGGTGACACTGAACGGAAGGTTTTGTAAAAACAGTATGGTTCTGGTTACATGTACGAGACGTCTGTTCCTTCAGTTGAAGATATCATCGTTTAAATGTCTATAACTGCTGGGAGAATACGTGACATGCTAGGAACCTTTTAGAACATAAGAAATTCCATACAGTGCCACTGTCAGTACTGCTAAACGACTTCTGGTCGTGATTTCGAATACCTGTTTTGGTACAAACTTTCAATGAAATGTTTTCTGTCCCATTACTGCGGTGCTGTTTCTGTTATTTTTCCCTGTTTCTTTGCACCACAGCTCGCAACTACGTTATTTGCAACCCTATATTCCTATGTGATTCCAAGTCGTCTTTGTACCCCCTATACACCCTGCAAGTTCGGCGGTCTGGTAGTGAATCTCCTGGTATATGCTTTCGATTTTGTACTATTTGCATTAAAAAGGTAAGAGAAAAAAAACAACCTGATTATGAACTTTGCAGTATTTTAAAAAATATTTCAAATTCTGGTAGAAGGAATCTTAGTTTCTTTCATCGTTCAAACGAGATTCTCTAAGCTAATATAATGTTTATGAAATTCGAATTTTATTCACTTTTTATTATTATATAAAATGTTTTAATTGCATTATAAATTATATTAAAATTATAGAATTTTCTTTACACAAAACTACTATGTATCTCATAATTAAAAATAAATATAAATTTTTAGGTGGCTAAACATTTAGTTAATACTTACGGTGATAGAGCTTTTACTGTTGCAAAGCATGCGTCTCTTACCGGAAAAAGGTGGCCAATAATAGGACGGCGACTTCATGAAGAATATCCATACATTGAAGCTGAAGTAAGCATTTTGTGGAAGATATTTAATATTTATTATTAAAAATATTGCACTGATAAAAATTACGAGAACAATTGATTATTGAAAATTACTATTTAACATTAAAAGCTTTTCATTCCCCTTAATTGATATTTTGAAACACATCGTCTACCGTCAAACAAGTTATTTTCTTCATTTTTGAAACTCAGGATTTTTATAATTAGTTGGTAAGTGCATAGAGCACCTATGCACTTATTCTGTTTTATTTAATTATTTTGTTTAAAAAAACTGATTGTAAACTTTTAAGTTGCAGCCCATTGTAACTTTTTATTTCCAAAACAAAACAAAATGAAGATTTTGAGAGTAATTGAAGATTCGTTTTAAATTGTTAGTCCTTCATGTACCTTCCCCCTCCCACTATATATAATTACAAACACGTACAAATATAGTAATAACAACAGAATACAGAGACTCTTTTATTTTTACCAGTTATCCAAAGATGTTCTACACTGGTAATCTTACACTTCTAACTAAATTAAAATATAAGCTGATTGTGCAGAAAATAAACCATTCAGTTATTCAAAAGGATTAACACAGTATTTATTGGGAAAAAGCAATTTAGTAACATATTAGAAGGTTCCTGCACTTCTTTACAAAAAAATTTTTTAAATTTTAGCCCCCCCCCCCCCATTGAATTAAGCTAGGTGGTCATTCACCAACACTTCATTACTTTCAAAACTTTTACTGCCCTGAAACTCTTTCTTTCAGCTAAGGATAATCGTTAAAAATGAGATCCGGACTATCTTTTGTTTGAATACAGTGACCAGAGGCGGATTAAGGTATTTGGAGGCCCCTGGCTGTAAAAGGTTTGAGGCCCATGGGCTCTAGAGTCGAAAAACTAAAATAGTGAAAATATGTGCCTACTTTAAATTCTCAAAATAAAATGTATTGCTTATATTAAAACTCAACGGCTAAAGAAAAACCTTAACTGTATACAAAAAAATTAAAAACCTTACTGAGAATTTACAGTTTTGCTGTACAAATTAATTTTTCTTTGGCAAATTCGTCAATTATTTTTACTATATCTATTTTGTCTAAAACATTTTGTTCTGTATATAATATGACCTTGTTGTTCAATTTCTCTTTTCTCCCGTAGTACTTCTTAAATTATTTTTAACACATTTTAAAACTGGAAAAGATCTTTCACCTGATGCATTTGATATTGGTATTGTTAAAAATATTTTCAAAAGTATTTCTATGTTAGGATTTCTCTTGCAACTCGATAGATTTCTAGGGGGGGGGGGTTCATTGCATCTTTGTTTTCTTTTCATTTCCTGTTGCAATTCATATCATCAAAATTAAAAGGTTCAATGTCGTTTTTTTAAATTTCCTTTAATTTTTGCGTAGCTTTCTTTTTAATTTCAGGTTATAATTTCTCGTCAAAAATATAATTAAGTGTTCTATAATGGTTTGATGAATCTCAGCTGTTTGTATTAGTTCTGTTCTTGCGCTATCGCATATGACATAAAAGGAATTTACTATGGAATTTTCCCTTCTTTCAAAAATTTATAACTGACTTCTCTACTTTCAACAAAAATAATTTTTTTTTTACTGCCTGCGAGCTTGTCCAGCTTCCTCTTCAAACAAGAGCCCTGATAAATCAATTGCTCCTTATTTGGTTTTTCCAAATTCATTTCTGAAATTTTGAATGTAATTTTTTAGAGATTTAGATCCTTTCAATTATTTAATCTCAACTTATTGCAATGATTTACTAGTAACATTTATTCTATGTAGTATGGTATTCTCAACCATGTTCATTAGGGAAGTTTCATATTTTTCCATCTGTTTCAAAAGGGAAGTAGCCTACAGAATTGCGGATCTTTTTTTCCTCAATCGTATCGCGGATTTCAGACAGGACCGCTTTTATTAATCTTTGTCTTGCTATTAAGGTCTAAATTCAACTAACTTGAAATAGTTTGTTTTGAACTAGAAATATCTTTTCTCACATAACTTCATTTTATTTCATTTAATTTCATTAGTAAAATATACTGATGGAAATAAAAATCCCATCACAAAGAAGGATTTGAGCTTTATCAACGAAATGTGGTAGGCGTGTTTATACATCTGAAAGATGACTTAGATTCAAATTTCTCGTTAAGCGCATAGGTGTGGCGCTAGTTGCGCCACGGGGACGATGTGAATCAAATGTACCTGAACTATAAACTGGCTGTGAACTATAAACAAACTCGTTTGACTTGAATTGTATTCATTTGTTCGAAATAAAATTTGTGCAAAAAAAAACGCATTCAAAAAATTTGTATGGATTACAACAATACAGAGATATTCGGAAAAAAGATGGCTACGGCTGCCACACGGTTCAAATACTAGAAAATCATCGGCATTGCAATATTGGTTCAAAATCTTTTTGTTGCACTTGAATTTATAAAAAGGATTCTATCAAGCTTGGGGCCCCTGGCGGCCGCCAGGTCCGACACCCGTCTAATCCGCCTCTGACAATGACCATTTTGCTTAATGACCTGACCACTGCAGAATATAACATTTGAGTTCTGAAATCGATGAATAGATACAGCAAATGTTTAAATGAAGGTAACGATTATGTGGAGAAGTAAAAGAACCTTCAGTTATGTAACAGAATTATTTTTTCCAATGAATATTGTGTTTTTTTTATTTTGTGTAACTAAAGTATCTTTATTTTCTGGGTAGAGTTGCCAACCATATTGAAGCCTGTTATAGTATGACTGCCAAATGAATTATTGTACATTCTACACAAAAATATATTACAGTTCTGTAATATAATTATTTAAAAACAAATGTGTTTAATTTTTTTTTATAATTCAAGAATTATTAATAACTGCCTCAACAGAAAGTAATGACATCACACGAACAAAAGAATATAACTTGAATTACATAATATAAGAAATATTAATTATGATGTCTCAACTCTTTTCCCTTTAAGATCTTAATTGAAATTATAAAAAGCTTCTTTTCTCATGTGTTAAATTATTGTATCAATGTTTATCATTGTATCTTTATTCTACATACACCCTGAGAAAATTTAATGCACCCTGGGCAGAGGCGTTTAGCTGCCGCCAGGTGCCCCAGCGCTAGTGGGGGCCTCCCGAGTTTGATGGATTTTTGTTATAAATTCAACACGTATAACAAAATGATCTTGAGTCAATATTGTAACCCCGGTGATTTTCACGTATTTGAGTTGTGCAGCGCTAACCATCTTTCTTCCGTATATCTGTATTGTTGCAATCTCTACAAAATTTTTGCATGCATTTTTTGGCACAAATTTTATTTTGAACAAACAAATGCTATTCTAGTCAAACAAGTTCATTTTTAGTTCACAGCTGTCCTTAGTTACTCTTGGATGCATTTTATACTCATGGGACAGGGAGGGGGGAGGGAAACCCAACGCCAAAAAAAAGTTATTGGAAACTAATGAAACTTTAACAATGCATTTGTCTAGGTAAAATATTTAATTCATTGAACTTTTTAGATAACAGTTTAATAAAGACTCTAGAAGAGCCATTTCAAGTGTGAAATGATGGCACATTAAAAACCAGTGTAATCGCCAGAATTTTAAATGCAAGCATGTGAACAATGAATCATACAAGTATCGAATATCTGTTTGTGGGATGGAATTACATACCTGTTGCTCTTGGCCGGTCTACATAAGGTTGCTTACTTCCGGTTGTGGATGACGCTGTGGTTGCCGTCTAGTGATTTTCCATTCGCGCTTAATTAAAGAAAGATCTGGTAATCTAACAGGCCAACACATTGACACTCTATAGAGCATGTTGGGTATGAAGATGTACGTTATCCTTTTGGAAAATGTCCTTTGAATGATGTTTATAAATGGCAGTGTAACAGTTTGAATCCCCAGACTGACGTACAAATTTGCAGTCAGGGTGTATGAATTAAACTCGAGAAAGTTCCTGCATTCAAAGAAAATTGTTCACTCCAGACCATGATACTAAGTGCCAGTCCAGTATGTTTAGGTCGCAGAAAGATTGTTTACAAGTGCTGACCTGGCCTTCTTCTAATCAATATACGGGTAACACTGAAGTGGCATAAGGTACTTGCCTGCAACCCACACATTGGAGGGGGCATAGATTAATGGGGGCCCATAGTCTGACGTCAAGTACGGTTTGGGTCCTAAAACTTGATTTTGAAGGAGGAGGGGACCCAAATATTCTTTGCTACGCCACTGCATTACTGGTACCAAGACAGAAACAGCTTTGATTGGAGAACACAACACATCGTCACTCCACTCTCCAGAGATAACATCACTGAAGTCACAGATATCTTTATTTGGAGCTAATGGTATGAACACTATAGGGCATCTGTTTGGAAGCTATTTCTGATTGATTTGTTGCAGTTCACTCTGTCGGTCTGGTGATGAAAGAAAACTATAACTTGTTTTGTAGATGAACTATGATGTTTGCTAACCTTGTGAGGAATATGGTGGTCTTCTCTGTCAGTGGTTACCCGTGCATGATTGGACCTTAATTTTCTTGAGGTAGTGCCTTTCTGAGACCATTGCTACCAAAAATCATGCACTACTAGTGATGCACACAAGGGGGGGGGACTTAATTTTTTATTATTGATTATTATTCTATGTATATAGTACGTAAAATTAATTAAATATGTGTTATTAATAATTATTTTTGTTAATTAATGCTAATTATGTATTTAATAATTAATTTTTTACTGTTTTTTTTTCCCTGAAAATTGACAAAATGAAAAGAACATGCTGGGTGGCGTGTTGAAGCATGATATGAGCATAGTAGAGCTTCGACCCTGGACCCCCCTCCCCACTTCAAAAATTCCTGTGTGCGCCACTGTGCACAATGGATACATTTCTATAAAGTCTTTCTGCAATATCGTGAAAAAGAAAGTCCACCTTTTTTAAGCTCTATTATACTACCTCATTCAAACTCAGCGAGCTGTTGATGATGGCTTCGTCTTCTTTTAGTCATGCTGGATTAACATCATCTCACTCTCAAATCTCAATGATAAATAACACTCACGAACCATATAGCGTGGATTTAAAGCACAACTGATTCGCATCCTCAAAGTGGCGCAACTAGCGACACATGCGCCTAATGTGAAATCTGATTCAAAGTCATCTTTCGGATGTGTAAATACGCCTACCAAATTTCTTTGATGTAGTACAACTCCTTCTTAGGATGAGACTTTTGCTTCTATCAGTGTATTTTACTAATGCAGATAAATGAAACAAAATGAAGTTGTGATAAAAGGTATGTGTAGTTCAAAGCAAACTGTTTCAAGCTAGTTTAATTTAGGCCTTAATACCAAGGTAAAGATTAATTAAAGCAGCCCTGGTTGAAATCCGTGATATAAATTGGGGGAAAAAAGACTACAATTCTAGAAGCAACTTTTTTTTTAAACAGATGGACAAATATGAAACTTCTTTAATGAACATGATTGGGAATACTGTAGACGATTTAGTCACAAATAATATATAAGATAAGCAAAGTAATTATTTAGAATTAATTCATCCTTTTTAAGAAGAAAACTATTTTAGATCGATAAACTTTATATTTTTGTTCTTACATCGTGCTACAAAAAATCAACTTTGTTGCCAGATAATGAAAACTAAATTTATAAAAACAAAGATATTATATAAGTAGAGATGCAACATTACTCCTTCCCCAGTAACATAGTTACAATACAATATGCAATACATACAAATAAAAGTAAAAATACAACAAATGAGTCATAAAATAATATGCAACTAATCTGTAACGCGTTGGAAACGTTATATGTCTACCAGAGCGTGTAGTTGTTCTTTGGACATCTTTTTTCAGCAAATCTGGTGGCTTTTTTTCAATTTTTCTTTGCACAATCAGTTTTTTGTCAGGCAGAGTTGGTGCATGTTCTAATTGTTTGAAATGATCAGAATTATCATCATCAGTTGACAACAAATATGCAGGTTTTAATCTGTCTACAGATATATTGATGTCCTTGCCTTTAATTTTCACAGTAAAATATTTGTTGTATCTTTTTGCCACTGGGAACGGTCCATTGTACGGAGGTTCGAGTGCTTTTTTCGCTCTGTCAACACGCATGAACACATGTGTATTGTTATGCAAGTCTTTATGGACAAAGTGTTTTTGAGAAGGCAAGTTTTTAGGGGTTGTAACTGATCCATTTGTTTCTGTAATTCTTCCGCAAACGTATCTGTATCCAAGACATTTTTCGGTTTCTTGAAAAATTCTCCTGGTAATCGGATAGTTTGTCCGTAAACCATTTGTGCGATGGTGTAATTTGTGTCACTACGTAGAGCTGATCGTAATCCTAACAATACCGTTGGTAAGGTCTGTGTCCATTAAACTGAGTTATACGCTCTGATGGCTGCTTTTAAGGTGCAATGGATTCTTTCGATTTTTCCATTACATTGTAGATGATAGGATGTTGTTGTGTATACTTTAAATCCACAAATAACACCTATGTTTTTAAAGAGCTTAGATCTAAATTGAGTACCTTGATCAGTTATCACATGGTATGGCATTCCAAAGCGTGGAATCCAGTGATTATAAAATTCTCGAGCAACCGTTTCTGCCGTGATATTTGATAAAGGAATCACCTCTATCCAACATGTAAAGCAGTCAGTGCAAGTAAGGCAATTTACTTTTCCTTCTGATACAGGAAATGGACCGATGATGTCAACATGAATGACACTGAATCGATCATCTACTTCTTGGAAGGTGCCAATTTGTGAATGTGTATGTCTATTAATTTTGTTCTTTTGACACTGGATACAAGATTTTGCCCATTGATTGACATCTTTTCGAATGTTTAGCCAAATAAATCTAGAAGCTATTTGTTTAACAGTAGATTTCACACCAGGGTGAACCAAGTTGTGAATTTTTTTAAACATGTGCATTCGAAGAGGCAGAGGTATAAATGGACGAATGTTTGCAGTTGAAATATCACACCAAAGTAATTTACCAGAGGCGAGGGGATATTGTTTAAAATTTAAGGATGGTTTCAAGCGCAGTTTATTAAGTTCTTCATTATCAACTTGTGCATTAGCAATTTTGTCATAATCTATTTCATAGATTCAATCCTGGATCTATATTTTCTCTGCAACTATATTTTCTCCTCCACTAATGTGACAAATATTTGTTGAAAAGTGTGATGTATATTGTAAATGACATAACTGTCTAGGTGAAGCTTTTTCATTTTTTTGATAAAAGGCATATGTAAGTGGCTTGAGATCCGTATAAATAACAAAATTTCGTCCTTCAAGAATATGTTTAAACTGTTTGACGGAAAGATATATTCCTAATAATTCCATATCATAGGTACTGTAATTTTTCTGTGCTTCGGTTAATTTTTTAGAAAAAAATGAAATCGGTTTCCAACTTCCAGCTTCAAACTGCTGTAATACCAATCCGATCGCAAAATTGGAAGCATCAGTAAATAAAGCCAATTGTAAATTAGGATCAGGAAAGCTTAATAAAGTAGCTTGTGCAAGATCTTGTTTACATTTTTGAAAATTTTCTTTAGCTTCCTCTGTCCTAACAATTTTTGTTTTATCATTCTTTTTTAAATCTTTTAAGTACTCGTGAAGAATAGCTTGATGTTTAGCAGCATTCTTTAAATATCTTCTGTAAAAATTAAGGAGTCCAAGAAAGGTTCTCAAATCCCGGATTGTTTCGGGTAATTTGTATGATAAAATTGCATCTACTTTCTATGGAAGTGGCTTAGATCCTTCGGGTGTTATCAAGTATCCTAGAAATTCTAGATGAGTTACTCCCAAAGTTGATTTTGAGATATTTACTCGAAGACCATATTTTTGTAAACGATCAAACACATGTTTCAAATGAGTTTTATGTTGTTCTTCATTTTCAGAGGCTACTAGAATGTCATCCAGGTATGGAAAAACAAATTCTAGTCCAAATAATACTTCATTGATAAAGCGCTGAAAAGTAGAGGGTGCATTTCTTAACCCAAAGCTCATAACATTAAACTCAAATAAGCCAAATGGTGTTAATATGGCTGTTTTTTCCTTATCTTCCTCAGTAATTGGGATTTGAAAATATGCTTTGAATAGATCAATCTTAGAAAGTATTCTTTTTCCTTTTAAAATATGATGAAAATCTTCAATAAGTGGAATTGGGTAACAGTCAGGTAGGGTTTGGGCATTTAAACGTCTATAATCATGGCATGGTCTAACCCATCTTTTTTATTCACAAGATGTAGTGGGCTTGCCCATGGAGATTTAGAAGGTCGAATGATATCATTATCTAACATAAATTTAAATTCTTGCTTGGCTATTTCTAATTTTTTAGAATCCAATTGACGAGCTTTTGAGTAAACCGGTGGGCCTTTAGTAGCAATATAGTGTTTAACATCACAGTTTTGTATTAGTAATTAACAAATTTGTGGTTTCATTAAATCTGAATATTGTAATAATATATTAGAAAATTTTGATGTTTTATCCATTATGTTAATTTTATTTTCTTGCAAAATAGAAGAAATTTCATCTTTAACATGAAGGTTAGTTATTCCATCTATTAACTGTTTATTTTGGATGTCAATTAACAAGTTAAACTTATTTAAAAAATCAGCACCAATTATTCCTTTATCTACTTTAGCAATAATGAAAGGAAACTGGAACTCACAACGCAGCCCTAGATTTAGAGTTAAAATTTTATGACCAAAAGTTGGTAATTCTGAGCCGTTTGCTGCATAAAGCTTAAAAGAATCACAAATTTTATTTTTACATGAGGCAAGAATTATTGATAAAGCAGAACCACTATCAACAAGAAAGCGTAAAACAGTGTTTTTGTCAGTTACACAAATAAACGGTAATTACGGCAATCTTTATATTCTGTAGCAGGAGAGCTTGCCGTCAAATCTACTGATTTTCTAAGTTTTCCGATGCCTTATTCCAGGAACGTGGACTTTTACATTTATCAGGATAACACTTATTACCAAACATGAAGTGAAAATAACAGTATTTTCCATTTGGGTTGAAACGCTTACGAGATCGACTTCGACTTTTATTTCGAGTTTGATTGGAATTTTTAAATTCGCTTCTTGATTTTCTCCTGTTGATGGATAATTCTGAAATCCGTTTCTCCAAAAGGCTGACTTTATCCAGGATATTTTTCATAGCAGAATTATATGCAGTAGCAGAATAAATTTCTGGCGATGAATTTATTTCAAAAATTTTATCTGCCGTAACTGACAAATTTTCTAAATTTTCCGAACTAATAACTAAAATATTTTTGATGGAGTCTGGTAGTTTATCTAGGCATAATGTTCTTAAAACTTTTTTAGAGATAATAACTCCAGCCAATGATTTCATTTTTCTCAAAAGTTGACTGGGTTTTATGTCACCTAATGAGATTCCAGTAAGCAATTTTTTAATGCATTTTTCTTCACTTTCTTTGAAAGTACTTAAAAGTCTATTTTTAGCACAAGAATATTTATTTTTTTTCATCACTCTGAATGATATCCCATATATTTTCTATGAATTTTGTATTTAACTGCGCAACAAGGTAATTAAAACTTAGTTTCTTCTTGTTTAATATTAGCAATGGAAAACTGAGCTTCAACTTGGAAAAACCATATTTTAGGTTTTTCTTCCCGAAAAGGAGGAATTTTAACGCTTACCTTATTTGCTTCGAATGTTTTCTGATTCGAATTTGCCACAGCCATTTCATTATTCTCATCCATCATTTGAATATGTACGGGTCACCAGTTTGTAGACGATTTAGTCAGAAATAATATATAGGATAAACAAAGTAATTAATTAGAATTAATTCATCCTTTTTAGAATAAAACTATTTTAGATTGTTAAACTTTTTATTCTTGTTCTTACATCGCGCTACAAAAAATCAACAACTTTTTGTTGCCAGATCATGAAAACTAAATTTATAAAAGCAAAGATATTATATAAGTAGAGATGCAACAATACCATACCCCCAAAGAATAAATGCTACTAGCAAATCATTGTAATAAGTTTAATGTGAATTAACAAAAAGATTTAATCAGCTAAAATCTCTAGAAAATTATATCCAAAATTTCAGAAATGAATTTGGAAAAATGGAAGTAGGAGCAATTGATGTATCAAGGCTCTCGTTTGAAGAGGAACCTAGACAAGCTCACAGGTAGGAAAAGAGAAAAATTATTTTCGGTGAAAGTAAAAAAATAAAGTTATGAAATTTTGAAAGAAGGAAAAGTTTCATATCATATGTGATAAGAGCAAGATCAGAACTGTCACAAAGACTTGAGATTTATGAAACTGTTATCAAACACTTCACTGTATTTTTTGATGACAGATCATTACGTGAAATTAAGAAGAAAGCTGCACACACAGACACAAACTAAAGGAAACTTACAAATATGATATTGAATCTTTTAATTTTGTTGATATGAATTGGATAAGTTTTTATTATTTTTTAAAAGAAAACAGCGATACAATGAATCGAATTTATCGAGTTGCATGAGGTCTCGAGTAGACCGAAATCAATCGATATCGAATGCATCAGGTGAGACATCTTTTTCAATTTTAAAGCATGTTAAAAATTATTTAAGAAGCACTGGGAGAGAAGACAAATATCTCCATGTAATATATAGAACAAGATGTTTTGGACAAAATAGAAACAGCAAAAATAATTGATGAATTTGCAAAGAAAAATCAAGAAATAAAGTTGTAGAGAAAAATTGTAAGATCTTTAATAATGTTTTTAATTTTTTTTAAATACAGTTTTCCTTACCCGTTGAGTTTTATTATTAACAACACATTTTATTTTGATAATTTAAGGTCAGTGAATCTTTTCACTATTTTAGTTTTTCGACTCTTGAGCCCATGGGTCTCAAATCTTTTACCGCCAGGGGCCTCAACTATCTTAATCCACCTCTGACCCTGGGGGATTATGGTTACCACAGGGAGTTTCTTAAATTTACAAAAAAAATAGCACTAGCAGTACTTTTTTTAATTCATTTTGTTAGATATTAGTTGTTACGTCTTAATAGATGGCGCCACATGTATGAAAGTTATTTATTTATATTATGTAATCTAAAAAGAGGACGCCATTATTCCCCATGTAGAACGTGAAGCATCACGTAGCCTAAGCAAACTTAATAAATAACTATCTGAAAAGCATCCTGTGGTTCTGACTATAATATTATATGATGTCAGAATAAGATATTCCATGCATTTTCTTCAAAAATACTTAAAACTTGCGAATTGAGACTGTTAGAAAATAGTTTTAAAAATGGCAAACAATTTACCAACGATTTCAGCATTTGAAGTGGGTACGAATCCATCGGAATCCTGGAGACATTGGAAAGAAGATTTTGAAGATTATTTGGAAGCCCTTCGATACAGTGAAGCGCCAGAGAAAACAAAAACTGCTCTATTCCGTCATTTATGCGGAGAAGAATTGAAAAAACAGCTACGAGCTTTTGACCTTAAGCCTAACGATGGTTGTGACTCTGCAACAAGTGCTTCAGAAATTTGATAAATATTTTCTGGACTATCAAAACGAAGTTTTTGCTTCTTTTAAGTTCTTAGAAATAAAACAGGAACAAGGAGAAAAATTTACGGACTATTATTCTAGGCTTCGTAACGCTGTTTTAGAATGCAATTATGGTGAATCACAGGACCGCATGCTTCGAGATAAATTAATTCAAGGACTGTTGGACAAAGCATTGCAGGAAAGATTAATTAGAGAAATAAGTAAAAAGGCCAGGGCACTACAGGAGGTGGTGAGTGAATGTCAAAACCGCTGAGAACAGTAAGGTCCAAGCATCAGTCATGAACGAAAAACTTACTGTGAATGCTTTGAAGAATTTTAAAAATTATCGGAAGCAGAGCATCAATAATCAGAAAAAGGAGTTCATCTGCAAGCAATGTGGAAAAAAACATGAGAAGAAGAAATGTCCGGCATTCGGAACTAAATGTCGAAGTTGTGACGGAAGAAATCACTGGGCAAAGATGTGCAGAACCCAAAGTAATCGGAAAAACATGGCTCCTCGAAGAGTGAATGCTATGGAAGAAAACAGCGAGAATTTTGATACTATTTATATTGGGGAAATGAAGTCAGTAAATGAACTGGCCGCGAAAAAAAACCAACTGTGTGTGGTATGAAAAAATTTTAGTAAATAAAAGTGCTGTAACGTTTAAACTGGATACTGGATCTCAAGTGAATGTAATTCCCAAGTCAGAGCTTTTAAAATGGGTTGAAAAGCCAGTAGTAAGAAATTGCAAAATTGCTGTGCTTGACTACAGTGATAACAGAGTTCCAATTCTAGGTGAGTGCTACCTCAACTGTGAAACTAAAAGGTATAGAAAAACTTATAAATTTTTAGTTACAAGCTTAAATTCATGTCCAATTTTAGGCCTTGAAGCCTGCAGAGAATTAGGGCTGATCCAGAGATTGAATATGATCTATAAAAGTCCTATTGAAACTCCAGAATTAATTTTGAAAGAATTTGCTGATGTTTTTACTGGTACAGGAAGACTTAAAAGAATTGTAAAAATTAAATTAAAAGAAAACTCTGTTCCTCTTGTAGCAGCCCCTCGTAAAGTGCCTCTTGCTATACATAACAAAGTCAAAGAAGAACTAAGTAATATGGTCGAGGCAGGCATAATAAGCAAAGTTGAAGAGCCAACTGAGTGGGTGAGCAACATGGTTGTAATTGACTCGCCTATAAGAAATTAAGGATTTGTCTTGATCCCAGGCCACTGAATGAGGCTATTCAAAGACCTCATTACCCAATCCCTACGGCAGATGCACTAATTACAAAGCTGCAAGGTGGTAAAGTGTTTACTATTTTAGATGCAAAAAATGGTTTTTGGCAGTTACCATTAGATGAAGAATCTTCATATCTAACCACATTTTGTACACCTTGGGGGCGGTACAGATTTTTAGTATTGCCATTTGGCCTGAATTCTGCTCCTGAAGAATTTCAAAAGGCAATGGGTGAAATTTATGAAGAAGATGAAGATATAAATCCTTACATTAATGATATTGCACTGGGTTTCACCTACCATGGAAGAACATTGCAGATTATTACGTCGAACACTCTTGAAAGCAAGAAAGGCCAATTTAAAATTTAATGTGTTGAAAACGCAGCTATCTCAAACTTCAGTTAACTATCTAGGTCTTGTTTTGTCCGATGAAGGAATTAAACCAGATCCCAAGAAAATAAGAGCCATTGAAGAGTTTGCAACACCTAACTGCAAAGAAGATTTGCAAAGATTTCTTGGTATGGTAACTTATCTAGCAAAATTTACATCACACCTTTCAAATTTAACGCATAATCTAAGGCAACTTCTTAAAAAAGATTCTGTGTGGATCTGGGATACAAACACAGAGAGGGATTTTGAGCTGGTAAAACAAGCCATAATGAAATCTCCCTGTTTGAAATATTTTAACGGAAACAAGGCAGTAACTGTTTCTGTTGATGCTAGCAAAAATGGACTGGGAGCTGTGCTTCTGCAAAAAGGTCAACCAGTAGCCTATGGATCTGTATCATTAACACAGACACAACAACGTTATGCTCAAATTGAAAAAGAGCTAATGGCTGTAATATATGGGTTGGAGCATTTCAACTATTATACTTATGAAAGTATTGTCACTGTCCAGACAGATCATAAGCCAATACTGGGCCTTAGTAAGAAACCATACGATAAAATATCTCCTCGTTTTCAACGTATGTTACTTCGACTCAATAAACATAATATTCAGTTGGAATATGTTCCAGGAAAGAACCTAAAAATAGCAGATGCCCTATCAAGAGCACAATCCACCACTGATAATTTTGATAAAGTTCTAGGCCAGGAGGCAACTGTGAGAATAAATCTGTTAACACAAGCCTCACCAACTAAGTGGGAGAAAATAGCAAGTCTAACAGCAGGTGATCCTGAAATGCTAGATGTGTTGTTTCACATTAATAATGGGTGGCCACAGAAAAAGAAAACAAAAATAGCTGCACAACCTTATTGGCATTGCAAAGAAGAATTATATTCCACAAAAGAAGGAATTATTTGCAGAAGACAACGACTAGTGGTACCTGTAAAATATAGAAAAGAAATATTGAAGCTATTGCATGTGTCACACAAAGGTATAGTTTCCAGTAAAATCAAAGCCAGGGAATATTTTTACTGGCCTAACTTGAATAGGGATGTTGAGGAATATGTGTTCAAATGCAAAATCTGCCAGAAATATCAAAGAGAAAACCAGAAGGAAATTCTTATTAATGCAGAAATCCCAGGCAGACCTTGGCAAAAAGTTGCATGTGATTTCTTTTGTTTAAAAGGCAAAGAACATCTTTTAATGATAGATTATTTGTCCAAGTATGTTGAACTGAAACCATTTAACAGTACAACAGCACAATCTGTCATTACAGTCATGAAATTCATTTATGCAACACATGGATACCAGAAGAACTTGTGAGTGATGGTGTACCACCCTATAACTCAAATTTGATGAATTTTTTCCGAGAATGGGGAATTAAACATCATGTTACACCGCCTCATTTTCCTAGAGCAAATGGACAAATAGAGAGAGCAGTGCAAACAGTAAAAAATTCTCTTACTAAAGCTGCAGAAGAGGGAAAAGATTTGTATGTTGTATTGCTTGACTACAGGATACAACCAGCAAAGGACATGCCATCACCAGCTGAACTTTTAATGGGAAGAAAGCTAAGAACATTCCTGCCTTCACACCCAGGCCAATTAAAACCTACATTTGATGTTGAAAGAGCAAGAGAAGCTTTGAGGAAAAGGCAGATCATTCAATACAAATATGCTAACAAGCATGCAACAGTGTTGCCTGTGCTACATCAAAATGATAAAGTGTGGTTTAAACATAAAATGAAAGAGCCTTGGAAGCAAGGAACTATAATTCAAGTAGGTCCTCAACCTCGCTCATATATAATAAAAGGAGAGGATGGAGGTGTTTTCAGGAGAAACAGATTTCACATTCGACAAGACAACACTGAGAATGATAATTCACGTTGGTCAAGAACTGTAGAAGATCTCTATAACAGTGATGCTACTGAAATTTCTAGAATTCCAAATGATTCTGCAGACAGTCAAATAAATGCATCACCTAAAACAAACAGAAGCAATATTAACCAACAATTTCAAGTTCCAATTGAAACATTTAGTGAGCAGAGCAATACTGTGGTACGAAAGTCTTCGAGAAATATAGTGAAGCCTGTTCGCTATAGAGACAATTGAAAGAACTCTGACAAACATATTTTAAGTTTAATAATTAATCTAAGAATTAAATTTAACTGACAATTTTAAAGTAAAACTACAATTTTGTAAAATAATTTATATAAGTTTTGTTGTCCTTAACAATTGGTTGTATTGTATTGAGAGTAAACTTTAAATAAGCAATTGTATTCATAGTTAAGTAATTGTACTCGTTGAACTCAATGTTTTGAAAGAAAAGAAAAAAAAGCATGTTAGATATTAGCTGTTACTTCTTAATAGATGGCGCCACATGTATGAAATCTATTTATTTATATTATGTAATCTAATAAGAGGAGGCCATTATTCTCCATGTAGAACGTGAAGCATCATGTAGCCTAAGCAAATTTAATAAATAACTATCTTAAAAGCATCGTGTGGTTCTGACTATATTATTATACATTTACTCATTCTTCTCTGTAAAACTTTTCATGTATATCTATTGCTTTGTCATATACTTTTATTTTATTGAAATTTCACTGAGTTAATTAAAAACATTAATAAGTAGTATATATATTATGAAATATTTAAAAGGTAAAACTGTAAATTTAGCTGTCTTGAATAAATTTAAGAGGAAATTTACTTATTATTTTGCTTCACAGTTTCATTGCATTTACCATCACTTTACTATAGGTACGATATGCTATTTATGAATATGCTTGTACGGCAGTTGATGTTATCGCTCGACGACTTCGTTTGTCGTTTTTGAATGTTCAAGCAACAGAGGAAGCTCTCCCAAACATAATATCCATTATGGCTGATGAACTAAATTGGAACAAAAATAAACAAAAAGTAAGTAATTAAATTACCCTAATATCCCAAGATTCATATATTTAGGTTATCATGAGTTCTTTTTTGTATTATCTTGCTATTTATTATTTTCACTTAATGGTAGCTTTGCTTGTGATTATCTATAAAATTGTAAGGTATTAGAAAACTTTATTGAATCATCTGGAATTTAAAGCTTTGTGAACTATTGCCTTATTTATATAAAATCGACAACATTTATATTTTACTTATAACATTATCTATCTCCTTATAATACATGTTTCAGTTAAGTGAATATTTTTTTATCTATACATATTCCATAAAAAAAAAAGTATATTCTAACATTTGTAAAATTATTACTACAGACAAGAAACTTTTCTTAAGAATTTATTGATATCTTAAGCAGTTTATGACTGGAATCCAAACGCACTCATTTCACTACAAATATTTTATACATTGCAGTGAAGTTTCTTAGAATGATAGATGTCATCGAAGAATATAGTCTGTCTTATACTATCGTGTTTTCTATTTCTTATTGTATTTAAAACTTAAGATTTTTATCGATACACATTCTCAATGTTATAAAAATATTAAAGAAACCTTTTCATCAAAATCTTGTCTATGTTGGGATAAAATATGATATCTATGGGGAGCTTGTAATCTTTGTATACTAGCCTCCTGAAAGTTAAGGAATAGCCTGTCTATTATGTCTGATTTGAAAATGATGCAACCTAGAAACAGGAAATGTGCATTAAATAGTTTTTTAGTGCATGCAACTTGGAAATATGCTTTACAACAAATAAAAAACTCTTGGCAAAAATAACTTGGAGAATGCAATGTATCACAGTTTTATGTGGAAAATGCTTTTAGAATCTTACAAAAATAGGTTCTAATAAGGAAATTTTGTCCACTCCTAACTGCAATGCTATGGCAGGATCGATTTTTCATGGTGCTGGTTAAGTTGTTTGACACTGAAATGTTAAGTTAAGACCAGACATTAAATAACCCTTATTCCAGCTCATGTAATGACCTTGAAGGAGAACTTAAAACAAAAATGTATCAACCGAAGTATTTCCAAATATACTCTATGGCTGTGGTAGCTGAGTGGTTGGGGTTGCGAATTCATAGCCAAAGTTAAGTCGCAGATTCAAATCCTGGTGCCACTGATGATTTTTCTGTGTAAAGATCCGATACAGGTTAAATTTGTTGAGTCTCAGTCCTACCTCTGAAGTCAGTGGTATGCACAAACTTCTATTATGGTAAGGTGACCAGTCATCCTCCTTTAGGTCAGACATTCCTTCTCTTATAGATTCTGTCCCTCCTCAAAAAGTGTCCTCCTTTTCAGAATTTTAACTTAACGGGATAATCTCTGTATTCAGAGATGCCAAGCCAAACTGTTATGTGCATCACTTCATGGTAAGTAAATTGGGCAGGTACTGAAAATTGTGTTGAGTTTTTATTGAAAGAAATGGCTGTTACTAAAATTGATGACAATTGTCTGTTTGAAGAAGTTAAGACTGAATGTATGTATTGAAATTCTGATAAATTAGAACAATGGGAAAATCGACATGCCGAAATTGAAAAAAAGATGGTTGGAAATATTTAACCATTTAGAAAAGGAACACATTCCATATGAACATTTAGATATTCTTGTTGAATTGAAATATTGACTATAAGTGTACTCGATGAGATAAAACAATGGTGAATCACAGAAAAATTTAGAAAAAAAAATGTTTCTTGTTGACACTACATTTTATCATTAAGTGACTGTTTTCTCTATTTCCTACACTATTAACATGGTTTTGTAATTTATAAAGGAGGGCAACGAAAATTTTTTGAAATCTATATATGCAGTCTTTTTCATGCCATTGCAATCTATTAGAGGAAAACGTTTTGTTACAGCTGTACATGAAATGTCCTTTAATTTACATATCAGATTTAGGCAAAACAGTATCATGTGTTATTAACTAAATGCTCTCATTTTTTTTAGAAAATTATCAAGTTCAATGATTAAAATTAATCTGATTTATTGTGAAGCAAAGCTTTAATCAAATGTCCGAATTCACTTGTTGTCTAAGTTGGAAATTCTTTTTCTTAGATAAACATTGTAAGAGTTGATTTTCCCAATATGTGGTATACTTAGCTGGAAAGTGCACAACATTTTTTAATTCTCTGTGTGTTACAACTTGCACAGAAAGTTGAATCTTGCCAATTTATTTTTGTTACATCTTGTTAATGCAATAATTAAAATCAAGTTTAAAATTTTCTAGGAGGAGTATGAAAAAGCCATGGAATTTCTTCGCACAGAAATGGGACAAGATGTGAACCGTAAAGCAAGAGTCACTCCTGTTAATTTTACCAAAGATGAAATTACATCCTATACTAGAAAATTCCAAACATTAGATAAGGATAGGAAAGGATATATTACTATTAACGACTTACGTCAAAGTCTGAAGGTAAATAATACATTTACATCTGTTTGAAATGAATGAAATATATTTTACAAATATTTATCTTTTATTCAAGGTTTATTTTTGCTTAAACTCGTTCTGTGATAATGTGAGCTGCTTCTGTTATAGCAGGTTTCAAAGGGAGGTGTGAGGGCACTTAGAGAGTGGGGTAGTCAAATTGAAACATTTATTATTATTAGAAACATCTGGAGCTGCTAATAATAGTGAATGAATTTCAAAAGGGAATATTTTTAGTTCTGTAAATTTTAAGAAAATAATTCTGTACTTTTTTTATATGCATTCTTATTTAATTTTGTCATCTGTTCAGTTATATGTTCAAAATGTAGTTCCCTTAATTATTTTGCTTTTTTTTTTCATGCATGATAATTTGCCACAAAATGCAAGTTTTATGTTATAAAACTTTAAAATTTTTGGGATAGCATGATGGGACACCTTATGGATTACATCTTTTTAGGATGGGGCAATTGCTAATTTTTCCTTCAGGCATTGATAACGCTAGCTTTGCGTGTGATTGTTACAAAGATTTCTGGCTGGCTGGATGGAAAAGTTTCAAGAATTAGGTTATAGCTCAAATGATTCCAAAATATGAAGTTTGTTTGAAATACCCTGTTGTTCCTTTGCTGCAGCATTTTATTAACAAATCCAATGACATTATTATTTGTCATGTAAATCGTGATTTTACGTAATAGTTATTTTTGAGATTGTTTTATATAATTTTTACTTAAAAAAAACAAGAAGGCATTAAGAAGTATGTGAATTATCTTTCATTTGAAAAAAACGATACAGAAATACTATTGAAAAATATGAGAAAAGGGTGGAACTTCTGTAATTTCTGTAATGATAGAAGACCTTCCAACATACAGAGGAAAGAGATGAAGTTTTGCAGTTATTAGGAGTTTAGTACATTTTTAATCCCAGAAAAACTATGTAGCAGCGGTAGCTTTGTGGTCAAGGTCACTGCTGGCCAGCCATGAGTTCGACCAAGAAGCCAGTTACACACAGGTTAATTATCTTGCTTCAGAATCACCGTATCATTTTTTTTTTTACATTATTTTTTGCAAAATATCATTTATTTCGATTTTGAAGTGTACTCAAATAGTTATTTGACCAACATTTCCAAATCTGTCACACAGTTTTTTGTAAGTTTTTGCCATACTTTTAACCTGTTATTAGACACTTCAGTTAAATTTGGCTCTGCAATGGCTGTGTTATGGGACGACCAACTAGGAAATGACCAGGAGTCAAAGCGTCAAATTCGGCATGTCACACTTCAAAGAGTAGAGGGAATGCGAGTTGAGAACTCCCTCTGTTTGGTTAAGAATGATTAAAAATTCTTCGTATGTAAATCTTCAATTGCCCATTACACGCCTGAAGTGATATTTGACGGCTTTCACTCCAGCCTCCCACAGGCCTCCGTGATGTGGTGCTTTTGGTGGAATAAAACTCCACTCAATGCGTTGTTCACTCAAAAAATTACTCAAATTATACTGTCGCAATTACTCATAATTTCTCTAAGTCTTTTTACCTCTAATTGTGTGCCAACAAAATTCGTAGTATTTATTGTCTGAAAATATATGCTCTGATTTTCCTCGTCTACTAAAAAATCGCTTTAAAGCTGCAATAAAACTTCACTAGATAAATGTATAACTATTTCAAGGTGACACGCCTTTGTCACCCTGCACACATAGACTTTATTTACAACTCCTTTTCTTTGATTAGGATATTTAATCCAGAAATGTCCACAAAAATCTATTCCTACTTTGTTAACAGGAAAATTCTGAGAAATTCTCTAGGCTGGCAGTTGGCCTATAATTTGTGAACAAGTAACAGGTTTTGCCTTAAAATAAATTATACAGTTATTTACAAGTTTTCTTCACATATTACGACCATTTAACGGCCAGAACCTTTGTCTAACAATAGACAGTAAAGTTTGTGGAGCAACATGCAAATGTCTCTTGGGAGTCATTTCAAGAATTAAATTTTTAGCCTGTGATTATTAGGAAGAATTATTTGGGGGTTTTTTTACCAATATACAAATTACTGTGTGCCAGTCTACCACCTACTCGTAGCACATTTTCAGAATCTAAAAATAGTGAGAGATTTCTAATCTTATTTTGAGGGTTAACCATGCTCTTACTGGACAAATGTTTGATTTCCGAGTTGAATACTATTTGCTGGACTAGTTTTACAAGGGTAAATTCAGCTCGTTGAATTTCACACATTTTTATTGGCCCTATTCTTTTGTTGGATGGGTTTTCGCAACTATGGATTAACCTGTAAATATAACTAAAAGCACATAAAGGGACGGTATTTTCTTCATGAAGGAAAGTGTTCATTCCACCACTTGTCACAGTTCATCAGTGAATCAGCACTGATGCCTCTCGATAGAAGATCCGATGGAATGTCTTTTCCAGAACAATGATGCCACGAATCCTTGTCTGTTAAAAATCGTATCTCCTTTATACGGTTGGCGACGAAAACCTTCCATCTGCTGCTGGAACCCCGAATTCAACTCAAGGCTATAGTTGAAACTGTCCAAAAGTAGTTGGTTGTAGATATTTTCTCATTGAGGACATGTAAAACTTCTTTCGCCAATCTTGCAGCAAGCTATGCTCCCATTAGCTACAAAGTGAAACAGTTAATGACTTTAGAGGAGCCACTCGGCTTTTGAAAGCTAAAAGATATACTGACAAGGGGAGGGCACGACTAAGGAAATTCATTTGGGGACGAGACTTTGTATAATAGTAGTACTGCTATAGAGTATTCCAACCCCAATGTAATTCCGTCAAATGGCCAGTCAATTCCGAGAAAACAGCGTTCGAAATTCATATTAAGCTTATATACAAGTTATTTTCTTCATAATACAGCGTCGCCGTGGCTTGATCGTCAGCGTATCGGAGTACTATCCCATGGACCGGGGTTCTAATCCCGCGAACGCGAACTTCGTTTTTATTTTTTTTCTCTCCAATTTATTTTATTATTTATTTTCAGAATGAAATAATTTTATTTTTTAAAAAAGATTCATTGATTTTTAAATGATATTCTGTATAATTATAGTAATTGTTTCCCTTTTTTAAAAAACAACTAATATATGATATAACTACAATTACTTCTGTCATTAAAATCTAATTAATTGTATTTTTAAAATTATTCCGTATACCTAAATGGCTATAAAATTTTTCTTCCGTTTTTAACAAAACGATTTTGTTCAAGAGAAAGGCAGCTGTTTTTAAAGAGCAGGTGTTATTCTTTTAAAAACAAAAAATTCTTTTAGAACAAAAATGCTCCAATAAAAGGAGAATTCATTGGGGATTTTGATTTACAATACAACTTTGTTAGTTTATTTCTGGATTTTTAAGAGAGTTTGTAGTGTTTTGATAGATATTATTTTACATAGATCACATATAATATAATTAGTTTGAATATTTTATAGTGAAGATGTCTGTAAATAAAGATATTGCTTTTTATGATAATTATCACTCAGGTTCTTGAATGTAATAAAAAAAATTTGTAAGACAAAGCTAACTTTTTACTTAAATTTATTTAACTTTATTTATTATAATTTAATTTATTTTTACTTTTTAATTATATTTATTTAACTTTATTTATTATTATTTAATTTATTTTCACTTATCATTTATAAGTATTATTATCATAACTATTAGTTGTTTCGTGTTTTAAAAAAGGGAAACACAGTTACTATAATTATATAGAATATCATTTAAAAATCTATGAATCTTTTTTAAAAAATCAAATTATTTCATTCTGAAAATAAGTAATAAAATAAATTGGAGAGAAAAAAAATATAAACGAAGTTCGCGTTCGCGGGAATAGAGCCCCGGTCCATGGAATAGTAATCCGATACGCTGACGATCAAGCCACGGCGACGCTGTATTAGGAAGAAAATAACTTGTATATAAGCTTAGTATGAATTTCGAACGCTGTTTTCTCGGAATTGACTGGCCATTCGATGGAATTACATTGGGGTTGGAATACCATACAGCAGTAGTACTGTTACACAAAGTCTTGTACCCAAATGAATTTCCTTAGTCGTGCCCTCTCCTTGTGAGATTTTGTTAGTTTTCAGTCTGATGTACAAAACAGCTCCATGTGCTTTAATACTTGCATCTGAGAACGTGCGTGTTTCTCACTCTAGGCAGTTCGCACTATTACACTCCAGGGCATATCGAGGAATCTGAAGTTCACTTAAGGAAGACGCTTCCTAATACCACTGTTCAAACTTCGCTCTAATATCTGGCAGCAACTCTTCGTCTCAGTCTGTTTTTCTTTGCCATATTTCTTGAAATAAAGTTTTAAATCTTATGGTGAAGGCGGACACAAATCCCAATGAATCAAATATTCTGCCTACAGCCATCAACAAATAGCGTTTGGTATTTTTCCGTTTTTGAAGGCAGTCCAAAAGACCGTTTAGACGAAGGCTAAGATAGTTATTTTGAGGATGCCATAAAAGCCTGAAAACGCGATGTGGATGGTTCACAAAATCGTTTATATTTAAATGATCCAAATGTTCCAACTGCCATTGTTTCATTAAATCATTGTCATTCGAAATCCACTTCCGCAGTGTCATTCCTGCTTCATTCATAATTTTGGTCGCTGTGCTCGACAAATCAAATGCTGTTTTTACATCAACTTCACCAGTGACAAGATCATCCACATAAAAGCATTGATCAAGTGTCCGCACAGTATCGGGATATTTTTCTTCGTATTTCTCTATATGCGTCTTATAAGTTGCAGCCAAAAGAAACGTAGGCGCGTTCACACCAAATAGAACTCGATTAAATCTATATACTTGCACATCATTTTCACCATCATCTATAAGGAATCGTGCTACGTCTTTATCCTTTGGAGCCAAAGAAATTTGAAGAAATACTTTCTCCACATCAGCTAAAATACCTGTTTTGTTCGAACAGAAGGATATCAATAAGTCTAAAATATTGGGGTTCAGATTGACTCCTTGAAACAAACAGTCATTTAAAGGTAATTGTCTTTCCTCGTGTGCTCTAGCGTCAAACACTATTCGCAGTTTCGTTGTGAGAGATTCGTTTTTTTACTATCACTTGGTGAAGAAGATAAAACACTGGGTTATTCGTTGAAATAAATAAATTAACATCTCCTTTATCTAAATAATTCTTTAAAATCTTACAATACTCAGAATACAACACTTTGTCTCTTTGCATTTTTTTTCATAAGACTTCCGAGTCGTCTTTTTGCTAAATTAAAATTATCACTCAACTCTTTTCCACGGGAGTTCTACCTCATATCTATCATGTTTAAAACATACTTTCTGCTTAAACATTTCAAAACTAATGTCCTCCTCACTACTACAATTCTCGTCTTTGACAGCAATTGATTCCAACTCCCCAAAAGTCTTTAATGTTGTGTTTAAATCCCTATATCTAATTAACCCACAGGGAATATTATTATCCCTCACCTCACCTACACTTCCGCTAGCGACATATCCGGACACAGTATTTTGTAAGAGTAGTCGAGAATCCCCTCAATAAATTTGGCCTGGTCTCAGTAATTCATAAAATATTTCCGCACCTAATAACACGTCAATTTTACCTGGAATATTAAATTTATAATCCACTAGCTTAATCTATTGAAACATTTATTATTTTAGATGGAGTCAAATCAGTTATCTTTTTTACAACTAATAAATTTAGCTCTTTTTTCAAACTTAAATCGTCATTACTTATCGTGCTCGCCACGCACCCATTTATTGTCATTGTCGATTCACTTAAACAATGTATTAGCAAATTAATTTTCTCATTTTTTTAATTGTAATCCATCCACACAATCCTTAGTAATAAAATTTGACTGACTCCCCACATCTAATAGCCCTCTTCCTTCATGCAAGGCACCAAATCTATCTCTAATGAGACATCGAATTGTACTCAGTAAGACTGTTTTCATTTTATTTTTTTTAAAAAACTGCTAGCTACGAATGACTTGGTTTCCTCATTCTCAGTTTGGGGTATAATGACACAATCCGATCTTTCCTGTCCCACGAATACACCTGCATGGAGATTCAAGACGGACCTTTCAATTGATTGTGTGGGGACGGAAAATTTTTATTGTCCAGTTTGGAGTAATGAATCAAGCGGTTATGTGATTTCCCACAGAAACAATGGTTCGCTTTGCAGTTTTTCACATTTCACTTAAAGGAAAAGCACTTCAAACACAAATAATTAGCTCTTAAGAAATCCAATCTTTCACTGACCCAGAGAGATTTAAAGTTAGGGCTTAAATACAGCGGGTGGAATTCTTTTGATTTACAACAAAAACATTTTACATTTTAATGGAAGATAAATTGACACTTGAAATTTTTTTTGACTCACGATGATTATAGACATCATTACGCTTAGGAAATAAACGCTGTTCTTTAAATTTTCCTTTGTGTGATAAGAAAATATCAAACTCATGAACTAGCTCTTGCGATTTAAACCAAATTTCACCCGCTTTCATGTCAATTTGCGCATTTAATTCTCTGTCTAATGTCTCTATTATCTGATATAATTAATTCGCTAACTTATTTCAAATCTTTTACCTCCCTCAATTGGCAATGATAATTAAAATTTACGCTTAATCTAAACTCAAATTGAACATAACCTTTGTTAGGTAATATTTTAGCTTTTATAAACCAATTTAAACAATCATAGGGGGTCGGTTGAAATTTTTTTCTTTTAACACAATTGCTTTTAGTTTATCATAGTCACTTAAATCCTCTTCTCGAAGATAAACCATTAAATTATTTGCTTTTTCTCCTAGAATATTCAAAAGAATTTCGGGTTTTAATTTCTCAGGAACATTTTTACTTTTATATGCCTTTTCAATTGATTGAAAAAATAAATTAAAAGACTCTGCTCTTTATGGTACTGGGATAGTTAAGGTTTTAATACTCTTAATTAAACTTTCAATATTACACTTGGTTGTTATTAATTGATTTTCATTTTGTAAAGATTCACTTTTACCCGATTGATTACGTAATTTTGATATTTCTAATTCCTTTTCTAACTGTGACAGTGTAATTTTTTCAATTTCTAGTCTATTTTTGTTTTCATTTCTTCTATAATTTATTTCTTCCGACACACAATCAATAATACTGATACATTTCTTTATCATTTTTATTATTTTATTAATCTCACTCTCCTGTATTAACTCTCTTTAATCTAAAACTTAAGCATTGTCTGATACATCTAATTTTAACTTCTCTGCAATAGTCCTCAATTCTTTTTTAACTTCACTGATACTCATTTTCGTAAAATAAAGGTATCTCAATCACACAAATGAAATACATATAAATCACAAAATAATTTACACCTCAAAACACTATTAAAAAATAGATGACTAACCTCTCACCAAGTGACAATATCAGTTTGCTCTCCGCTAAACACCACGCTGCAGCTTTCGATTTCAATTTGTACACAAACGGATTTAAAATTTTGATCGTCGGTCCCGGCCATTTCAGGCTCTGACGGACCATGTTCACTCATTGGTTCTCTATACATATTTTACACTAAAAATTCACACCACAAATTAAATGGCTGGGACTCTTAGAAAAAGAATTTTATTCAAACTTTCTCCATACGCTCTTGCTCTCACCAAGTTTACACTTACACTGAACTCTACACACACTAGCGCCCTCACTCGACAAATATTCACTTGTTATTGTGTTCGTCACAAGAGTTATTTGTTCAACACTGAACAATATAGTACAGTTTCTTGCATTTTTTAAATATTACCTTCAACACAAACATATTACCTATAAAATGAAATTTATATGAAAAATATTCATTCTTTGCCGTAATCTGTTTTTCTTGTAACTAAAAAAAGTTCTCAAACACTTAAGAATACTTGTAAGAGCATATGAGAGGAACTATTCCTATTTTTTTTTTTTTTTTTTTTTTTGCTTTGTTTAGGAATGCAGTACTTGTTTGAATGAAAGGTACATTTATGCAATTTTGTATAATCATCATCTTGCTAACTTCATTCATATTGATAATACTTGAAATGTTTTAAAAGAAGAAGATAATTCTGAATGCTATCTGAACTAATGTTTTTATTAAGTGCTGTGCAATAATAATGTTTACTGTTAGAATAGTATTATGTTTTCTTGAATTATGGAAAAGGGGTACTTTTCATGTGGCTATTGACAGATTTTCATATCAACTGTAGAGTTTTTAAGATTTAGTGTTTTTCTTTATGAATACTTTTGTGGAGTGAACTTTTAGTTTTAATGCTTTTGAAATGGCTTTTACATTTTATTATTATTCAAATTAAAAGCACAGGGTCGGCTCTTGAAGTTGTCGCCCCGGATAAAAATGGAAATTGCTGCCCTTCTCTCCAAAGCAAAAAAAAAAAAAAAAAAAAATTATAACTTAAAAGGATAAATTGTTCACATAAATACACACTTATAATACTTGAATAATTCTTGCGAGCCAAAAGGCTGCAACATAATAATAATAATAATATATATTATTTTAAGTCTTAAAAAACACAAAATATTTCGGAATTAAATACGTAATTACCTGTTATTATTTCAAACGAGTAAAATGTAAGAGAAGAAATCGCACATTTCAGCACGACAATTTCTTCGAAAAAGAGTCTACTTCTACTTATGGTGGGGATCACAAGCTTTTATTTTAATTTACAGTAACTACACTCAAGGCTAAAATAAAACATATTCCTGTGGATCTCTATCTACCAAAAACTCTTATTAGCCCTATTCCCTTTTGAATAGCTAATTCCGGGCATCGTATGGATGAAAGGAATGTCCTTTGTGACCCTGCTCCAGGAAGGGGCAGTGGCGTAACGTGGGCTTTCGTCGCATGGTGCCGACCGGGAATTTTTGCCGCCCCTCTATTTTAATTATTAGTCAAGAAAATTAGTAAAAGTAAAAAAAAGCAGCTTTAAATTTTTTTATTCATTAAAAATGCACTTTTCGTGTTTTTTTCAGAGCAAAATCTTTTATACAATTGTAAATATCAATATGTATGTCATGTTCAATTGCCAGAATAGCTAAATTTGTTAGCCTTAACGTGGACATAGTTGATCTGAGATAATTTTTGATTAATTTTAGCTTAGAGGAGCATCTCTCGCAACTGGCATTACTGATGGCAAATGTTAAAAAAAATTCTCAACATTATAACAATGTTTGGTAAGACATCTTCAAGCTTGGACTCAATAGTATATTTTAATAAACCCAGAGAGCCGGACCTAATGAGTTATTTTTTACAGCCTGGGTCTGTTGCAGCTATGAAAGCTTGTAGACATATGCGCTCAAGTTGGAATTTTTTATTAATGTCTTCGGGAGCTTGATCTAAGTTAAGTTCGTCCATGCTTAATATCACTTCAGGCCTTAAAAAAGCATATTTTTGCGCTAGATTCTGCAACTGTCGGAATCTTTCTAGAATTTCAGCAGTTACTCTGTCTATTGAAGAAAACATTGTTCGCCTCAAGTCATCTTTGTACGATAACTGAGCATCTTTTCTTTCGTCGCCAAATATATGCTTCCTCCTGATTCGCCTTGGGGGAGAAGGAAAGAAATTTCAAGATCTTCACATAAACTTTTAGCATGTATTTAAGCGTCATCCACGAATTCCTCTCGTTTTGCTTCTAATATGGTCTGTAAAGCACGTCTTTTTTGAGCACATTGATGGATATTTAGTCCCTCTGTTTCCAAATAATTTTGAGCATCATTGACTTCACACAGTACCGGTTGCCAGAAGCCTAAGTAACATAAAAACGAATGCGATTCCATAGCGACTAATTAACTTTCTGCATCTGTGCATGTATTAAAGCTTTCACTCGTTTCCGTCAGTTTTTCCAGTGCAGTTAAAGTTTCTTTGTAATGGTGTCTAATATAATTTACAGCATCACTTCCAGTGTTCCAACGTGTGTCCTGAATCCTTTTCGAACATTTTCCTGTGGATTCAAGAAGAACTTCTCATCGGTGTGTCGACGTAGAAAAAAAAGAGTAGCAGCGTTCTAGCGTACCAAAGAAAGTCACCGAATTTACCTCCAATGAAGGTGCATGTACGCAAATTAGGTTTAGCGAATGGTTTGAGCAAGGAACAAATTCGGCATTATGATTGATATCTTTTATTCGCTGTTGTACACCTGTGTGGCATCAAACCAACGTGGCAGCATTATTGTAAGCTGTCCCCCTACAGTTCATAATGTCGAGCCCATCAGCCTTAAATTTACTTACTATCATGTCACTTATAATTTCCGCTGTTTTGTTTTTCGTTTCAATGAAATCTATAAAAGATTCCTCTACTCTGACTTCCTGGCTTTCAATCATCACATATCTTGCCAAAAATGTCATTTGTTCGATCTTACTGGCATAAGGTGGTGGTCGCGGTAGCCTAGTGGTCAAGGTATCGGATCGTGGCTGGCTTGTCACGTGTTCGAGCCCAGAACCACTAAAGAGCCGCCATGTAGGGGAGCGATGCACGTTAAATCTGTCGAGAGCTCAAACGTCCTCCCTTTGGTGTGGTGTGGTAGTTAGGAGAGTGGGGTGCCAGCTCAGGTGTCGTCCCCGTCACTTGACTATGGTTCAAAATTACGAGCTCCGTCGCTAAGAGCCCTCGTGTAGCTGAACATTGCGACGTTAATATTCACTCTCTCACTCACTGGCATAAAGGATGCAATCTAAAATTATCGAATAATATTTGGCTTTTTTAATTTTATGAACAATTTGTAGTTTAATGTTCTCATGTAAAAGAGAAATTATTTCGTTCTGAATATTTTTCCCTAGATAATGTACTTTAGTTTCTTGATTTTTTAACACTCTTCGGATATGTTCCACCGTTATTGGATCAAATTTAGCAAGTAATTAAATTTGTAGAAAATTACCTTTTTTGGAATCGTATAGTTTATCACTCTTACCACTAAGGGCTAAGTAATTTTGAGCAAGCATTTTTAATGTTGCTACAATGTGTTGAAGCACCTCGCACCAATAATTAGTCTCCGCAATAATAAGTCTTTGCGAGTCGCTGTATTGTAATCTCTGACTAAATTCAAGCCAAGACTTGGCTTTGACTATGGTTTTTGGATGTTTCATGTTCTTTTAAAGTTTCAACTAGGTGCTTCCAACTTTTAAAACCTTCTGTGGAAAGAGAACTATCGACATCGACACCGCCAAAAATTTTGCATAAAACAATATATAGAGTTTTTTTAATGGAATAAACTAACCATTTACGCATAACCTTTTCACCGTTTTTTAAAATTCGTGCTGATAGGTTACGAAATACGGTTTCTTCAAAAACTGAATATTTTTAGTTCACGAAGCGATAGACAGGAACTGGTTTGACTTAAAAGTTTCATGGTTTTATTCTTACCCACGACAAGCTGAAAAAATTCTCGACTCTTCGTGTATGTTACTTTTCTCTTATTACACGCTTACCCCACTGCTGGGGTAGTGCAAATTCCTCTATCTAGGAAGTTCGGGGTAAACGATCACAAATTGCCTCAGTAAGGTCAGCTAAAATTTATAGCAGAATTTGAAATCCCTAGTCCAGTAAAAAATAGCTACTTGATGGATTATTTAAGCTCGTGCCTTTCCCGGGAATACAAAAAGTACTGAAATCTGACAATTTCCCTGGATCCTCTTTATATCAGTGCAATGAAAATCTTGTTAAGATGAGCATATCTACTTTTATCTCGAGGTCGGGGTGCCTAACACTTGCAAAGTCAAATCGCCACGTATACAGTTTTTATTTTTTTAAGAGATATAATCGTAGCAAATTTTACTAGCAATGCTCGACTTTTCAATTCAGTCCAAAACAAAATAATTATGTTCCACGTTTCCAAAGTGTAAATAATATTTTAAAAAATAATTTCATAAAAATTTTTTCGTAGCAAAAAAAAAGTATTTTTCAAATTCGGTCCAAATGCCGCCCCGGACATAGGTCCGGTTTGTCCGGCCCTAGAGGCCGCCCCTGGAGCATACAACTGTACGAAACACCAAAATCGTAAACATTTTATGACTTTTGGCTTCTATGACTTCACCCTGTCGCATCCGCGCGGTTTCGCTTGGCTTGTGTCAGCGCGACCGCGATTTGGAGTTTGAAATATTTTTTGAATTTAAATATCTCGGTGCCTCCCCTTTTCGTATGCCGCCCTCGCTACGCCACTGGGAAGGGGAGGAAGTTATTAGTGCAAATGATGAGGATCAAAGATGATCAAATTTCATGCCTCGAACTCTCAAAGTTTCAACCTAAAAGAAAACTGTCTTTAAACATACAGACTGCAAAATAAAGAAATAAGATACGTTAAATGAAATACCAAATTAACACCCAATAAGATCTCAGAAAATATATCAAATTTTTTGTAACAAATATATATATATATATACTCTAATAAAATCCGAAGGTAAACAAATGTATCTATGTATGATGCCCAATGTTCTCACAAACCACACGACGCAGAAACTCGCCGAAAGTGCCCAAATTTCGGGATTGATCCGAGGAATCCGTTTTGACCATTTATATTCCGATATTTCAATTAGTTAAAAAGATATTAATTAAAAACCTTAAAATGCATAATTAGTACCATTTCTCTCCGCCAGGGGAAAATTTGGAACTTCTTTGGGAAAATTCGGAACTTCTTTGGGAAAATTCGGAACTTTTTTTTTCAGACGTTTTTAAAACACGATCTAATTTTTTTCATGAAACTCGCACAAAAAATAATTACTGATTCGTGAAGATCATTTATTTCGCCACGATATGCTATAATTTATTTTACAAAATAATTATATTTTGTATTTTTTACGATTTTTTTTTAAAATGAATCGAAATCCGTTCTTTTTTTTGAATACGAATTCTAAGTTGTTCCGCTTGCACTTTCTTTCGCGTTAATGAAAAAAATATTTTACACTAAAAAAGTTCATGCTTTTCTCTTTTAGAATCAGTCATTTAAAAAATTTAATGTCAAAAACTTTTTTTTTTTACGATTTTTCAAAAAATACTCAAAATTTTATTTAAATACTTAATAACTTTATTTATAAAAAATAATCTCACGAAACTTTTTTTCCGTGTGTAGAACGATATTATACGTAATCTGTACAAAGATTGATAAAATATCTTTAAAATTACGGTTTAAAAAAAAAATGTGTTTTTCATTTTTTTCCTATTTTGCCACAAATATGTAAGCATTACTTTTTTTTAAAGTTTTTTGTTTAAAAATTACCGTTGTTTGCTATCGATATATGAAGTTTGAAAGCATTAACTTAAAAATGCAGCCCGAAAAAAATGTTTTAACTTTAACAAATAACGGCATGAGAAATTGAAAAAAAAAATTCCTTTATTTAGAGCTATTTTCACTGCTCTCCAGGAAGGAAATGACGGCGCGTTTGCTATAGGTGCTGCTTTATAAAACGGTAGGTCCAAGGTTCGTAACTGAAGAGGAAGAGATATCCAAATTCGCATTGCGCTATTTGTTAAAGTTTAAAATTTTTTTAGTGGAATGAAAAAGGTTAAAATTAAAATAAAATATCAAA
>BMAV01012938.1:146305-178333 GCA_019973955.1 Trichonephila inaurata madagascariensis | reverse complement strand
TTTTTTTTTTTACGATTTTTCAAAAAATACTCAAAATTTTATTTAAATACTTAATAACTTTATTTATAAAAAATAATCTCACGAAACTTTTTTTCCGTGTGTAGAACGATATTATACGTAATCTGTACAAAGATTGATAAAATATCTTTAAAATTACGGTTTAAAAAAAAAATGTGTTTTTCATTTTTTTCCTATTTTGCCACAAATATGTAAGCATTACTTTTTTTTAAAGTTTTTTGTTTAAAAATTACCGTTGTTTGCTATCGATATATGAAGTTTGAAAGCATTAACTTAAAAATGCAGCCCGAAAAAAATGTTTTAACTTTAACAAATAACGCCATGAGAAATTGAAAAAAAAAATTTCCTTTATTTAGAGCTATTTTCACTGCTCTCCAGGAAGGAAATGACGGCGCGTTTGCTATAGGTGCTGCTTTATAAAACGGTAGGTCCAAGGTTCGTAACTGAAGAGGAAGAGATATCCAAATTCGCATTGCGCTATTTGTTAAAGTTTAAAATTTTTTTAGTGGAATGAAAAAGGTTAAAATTAAAATAAAATATCAAAATCTTTTTATCAGATAGTTTTTTTTTTTTTTTTTTAATTTTTTTTTTTTTTTATATGTGTGTATATATATATATATATATATATATATAGGCCTTCCCTCATACTGTGTTTTTTTCTAACTTATATAAATTTATATGTTGAATCAAACTTTCAGAAAAAAGCAATCGTTTCTATAGCTATCTGTAAATTTTTCTTTTATTTATTACTTATAAAAATTTGATTTTAATAAATATTTATATGTTTTTTTAAAAGGATTATTTCTATTATTTCATTACTAAATGAATTCTTTGTTAATTAAAAAGTACATCGTCTATTATTTTAGATCAAAATACATCTTAGAGACATTTTTAAGCTAACTATATGTAATGATTGATTGATTCATGAAAATCTGAAATCTATTTTATTATTTTAGATTCTTAGAAACTAGCTATTATTAAAAAATTATGAACGTTTTTTGTGTGTTTTACTCTTAGCATCACAATCGTTTTCTTTTTATTGCTTCACATTAATAATTTTTTAATTCTAACTTAATATTTTTTTTATAAATCATACATCGAAATTTAAAGCTATATCTTATCTGTGAGAAGGAGGGGAAGATAGAACACAATAATTTTACACTAAAAAAAACCGTGTTCGGGCTATAGAGAGGGGAAAAAAGCCTGTCTTAAATCAAAAATAAGTGGAATGGAACAAATTTCGAAAAAGGGAAATCTTTTGACTTAATTTTAGAAATCACATTGTGGGCGTACAAACACACACAGAGATGTTGGTGTCATGAGGAAAAGAGAAAGCCCGAGCAACGCCGGGCTAAGCGGTGGAGGGGTGATAAAAGTTATTTTGAAAAAGAGTAATAGAAGTGCTGATTTTGTGAAGGAAAAAGAATTTTATAGAAGTTGAGATAGCCCGTGCAACGCCAGGCCATGCAGCTAGTATATATATATTTATTTCAAATTCGAACCAAATGCCGCCCCGGGCAGGGTTCCGGTTTGTCTGGCCCTAGAGCCGCCCCTGGTTTATAGTAAATGAATGTTTTACTGTAATAAAAATTATTTCATAATCATTTGCGAATTCTATTTTAGTAAAAAATTTCTTCAATAACCATTTGAATTTTTCATTCAAATAGGTACAAGGTGAGAAAGTAGATGATGAAACATTGCATGACATGTTAAATGAAGTTGATTTGAACAAAAATGGCCAAGTAGAACTTGGAGAATATTTATTAGTAAGATATGTTTCTATATTTTTACCTGTAATTTTTAATAAAAGATAATTTTAACAACTATTATCATTATTGTGTTATTTCTGTGACATTTTTTTTTTTTTTTTTTTTTTTTGTTATTAAGTTATATTAAGAAATAACTTAAATTCTGACTAACAATCGACACGAAAACATTTCATTATCAGATAGTTGAAGTTAAATACAATTTTTTTGTTTTTGTTGACTTTGGGTAGCTCTTAGTAAATTTGAAGAGCCTTGATTGATCAGTTTTGCATATTTTTAAATAAAAGTATTAAACTGATAGTTGAAAGTTTTTTTCATACCCTTTTTTTTTTTTTTAAATAGCAAATGCAACTGTAAGTGCAAAACTATGCGAGTTGATTTTTGTTTTTATTTTTATAACCTGTCTTAATAACCGATGCACTGTATGTTATTTATTTTTTTTATTCGCCCTTAAACATTTTTGAGCTATTTTTATGAAACATACCATATTTTTTTCTTCAAAGATTTGTGAAGTTCTGATTGGTGATATCTCTTATGTCATTTCAAATCTAATGGATCAGTTACATGTTATTACACAAAATAATCGCCTTAAATAATTAAATTAGCTTAATATTGTATATTTGAAGTAATTATTCTTTCTAGAACATTATCAAGATTAGTAAAGCATACTACATCTAACTGGGTGACACAATTTTTTGTTTCCAATTTTCCTGTTTTTCTCAATTTTTTCAAACAAATTGTGCTAAATGTATTTAAAAAGAATTTTTATTTCTCTCTTTCATTTAATCAAAATTATAAACTTATTTAAATAACTGATTTCAATGCATTGAGATATGATTTTGGATCTAGAAAAGAATATTTTACTTCTTCAAGGAAGATCTGAAGTGTTCTAGTGTTTTTATTGTTACTATGAAACAGGAAGCGTAAAATTTTGACAGATATTACTAAAATATTCTGTTAAGACCGTTATATCAATTTAACTTATAATAACAAAACTATTTATTTTTATGCACCTGCATGAATAATTTTCTTGCTATTCCAGGTTTAAAATATCGTCCGATGTAAACATATTTATTAAATTAGGGAATTGTTTTTTTGAATGTAACATAAAATTAGGCGTCTTAACTACCATAATGCACAATTGTATTGTTTAAGAATGTGGTAGGGCGCAAAATTGAAGGAAATTATACACATATAACAGGATTAAAAATTCCATTCCATTGTGTGAAATATTTTTTTTTTTTTTTTTTTGCATAGTAACTTTATAGTTCATTCATATGCAAAAAACAAAAACAGAAAGCATTTGCTCTTTTCAAAAAAAAAAAAAAAAATCTTATTAACGATTTATATTATTAATGAGTAGAATAAGTTTTATTTAAAATAATACTCTACATTTTTTACAATGAATTTCAGTGATTATTGAAAAATTATTCAAGAACACAACAAATTAAAGCACTTTTTATTAATTTCCCTCAATTTTTTAGAAAGTTGTAATGTATCTAAAATAAACAGATTTTTGTATTTTAAGTATCCAACCGGAATGTTGTAACTTATCATTATTCTCTAAAAATTTTTTGATTTGTTTATTATAGTTGATGAGTGCAATTAAAACAGGAGCTATTGCACAAAGCAGACTGGCTGCTGCTGTAGACATCCAATATGATCGAAGTGTTCTATCTGTTGACCGCAGTGGTGGAGGAGTTTGATAGGATTAACAAAAGGGATAGAAAAAAGGTTTCTTCAGTCATTTTCTACTTCATAAGCTTTGAACAATACTGATTTTCTTAAAACTCCAAAATTTGTGTCAAAAATTCTAATTATGTATTTTTCCTCTAGAATATACATTGTCTCCCCTTCCTTCATTACAAACCTTTGAATATCATTTCTTTCATTTACTATTTGTTTCTCATTGCTACTAAATCCGAAAAAACTTTTAGTTTCTTTAATTATTTTTCTAGTGTGTATTCTGGTCAAGAAATATTTATTTGTATATAAAAAAAATGTTGAATAATCTATATTTACGTGTAAAAATTTTGTGTAAAATTGTGACCAATCAAATTACATTTCTCCAACTGCAGTTGGTATTTAAAATGTAGTTTTAATTTTTTTTTTCATTTTAATTTATAAAAATGTACAGAAAGTTCTTTTTCTTTTTTTATTTGTATACTTAAAAAGAACTAAATTATTTAAAATGCTCTACCAAAAAACATGTGATACTTCATGAAAGCAGCATGTACTCATGTTTTTGATTATTTACTGCTTCATTTTATTATTTTATTTATGTACGATGAAAATTTAATTTGATTCAATTAAACTATTTTTCAAATTAAATATTTTGGTTTTGAGGTTGTATTTCAACTATTGTGTGTATGTAAGGTAATACTAAAGATCGATTCTGATCTTTTAAAATGATTTATATATCAAATCTGAAATTTGCAAAAAAAAAAAAAAAAAAGACGTATGTTTTATCAGTATTTTGGATTTCATTGAAGTATTTAAAATTTTTATTTTGTAGTATTACGTGTTGGTAGTTGTTTATTACATGTTAAGCATTATCTAACTTTAGACTATTGTGGTTTATTCTGTTTTTTTTTTTTTATTATTATTATATTAATATATCATTTGTGTTGTTGGAAAGTTCATTTATATATATATATATATATATATGTTTTGTTATATTTTCATTTGACTGGCTTACTATCCTAATTACATATCTGTTACACTTGATGCTCCTGTTGATATTATTTCACCATAAATTTGATTTTCAAATATGAAAATTATCATAGACTTGACTTTTTTAATGCTAGATTTAAGTAATTAATAAATTTTTAACAAAGTAGGTTTTGAACTTAATATGCTTCATTTTTTTCTGTTTATTTAGCACTTTTTTTTGCATCAATGTTAGAAACTTTCGTAATGGAGTAATCATTTTTTAATATTTTAATTGTTTTTAAATATATAGTGAGAAGCATGCATATTTATTCTTGTTCCTCAGAATTGTTAAAATTATTGGAAATCCATTTGGGGAAAATTATAAATATTTATATTAATTATGTATAAAGAGAGAGTAATCTGTAATAGTATTTTAGTAATATAAAATTCCAAAATGAAAAAAATTTCGCACACATTTACATAAGTTAAGAATTTTTCTGAAAATAAGGCAACTTAATTGCAGTTTTTTAACATATATAGAAAAGGGGGAGGGGGGATTGCATATCGTTTTCTTAATTTTGTAGTGTGTTGCATGATCCCAGTAAATCTACTTTAATTGCCCATTAATTTAAGTAATCAAAGTCAATATTTTATTAAACAGCATAAATTTTTACAATTTTTTATGGTATTACAATTTCTATACTTTAGAAAATTACTAAATTTTTGTATTCATATTGTGATGGCAGTATGTTTATGGCAATGGTTGAATTATCGATACTTGAATTCTTAAGAATAGTACTAAAATTAACGTATTTTGTGCAAATGCATTTTTTTCTCTGTATATTCAATGCTATTTCTTGTTTTACATGTCTTTTTATGGATATAAATACTTAATTTGTTTTAAATTTTTAAAAAATATAGTCATTTATGTTCCTAAAAATATATCTTAATAAAAGAAGTTATGTTTTTACAAAGAATTACTTTTCAATTGTTTGTGTCTTCAATATGTTTGCATTCAAATTAATTTATTCTGTGGTTTATTGTATTTAAGCCTCATTTACTCATTGTGGTTCATTGTATACAGCCAGGCATTTACACACTGGCCACAGGCTGTTGTATAAATGCCTGGCTGTTTTGACATTTTTGAGATCCATTGCGAACGTAAATTTTTTAAAGAAAAAGCCTTAATTGTTAGATATTTTTCTCATTATTACATTTAATCACTATACATAATGCTTTATTTTAATATACAGCTATGAAAATTACATAAAATGGAATGGCAAGGACTTGCTCTATGTTTTCACAAAATAAAATATTTAAGTTAATAATTATTTAAGATAACTGGTAGCTCTTATTGTAACACAAAAAAATTAGTAGCTTGAATAATTTTACAAACACAGTCAAACCTCTTTAGATGATACCCTTGTGACTAGAAAAATATTAACTACTTTTCTAATCATTTAAAAGAAGTGAGTTTTATGCGTATTTTCCATGTACTCGGTTGTGCGTGAGAGAAAAACTTAGAATAATCAAACTATTAGCTAAACTCTGCCTGTTACATAAACAGTTGGATAAAGAAATAAGTATTGGACAAAATGTTTTATAGGAGTGTTATTTACATTGTGTTTGAAGATTTTGAAAATCTAAGTATTGTTCATATTTAAAACAGTATTATCCGAGTATGTACAACTGTACTGTATGTATTATGTATTTCAAATTCATAGAATATAACTAAAAATGGTGTTTTTATATCTAAGAATATATCTGAAATGTGTGTGATGAAAATACATCCACTTGAAAGGAATAAAAATTGTGATTGAAATTTTTTTTAATTGCACAATGTCATGGCATGTAAGAATAAAATGCATCACATACAAATAAAATGTTTAAATGATTCGAATTTGAAGTTGTGTACTATTGTTTATCTGTGTACTTAAACAATCTTTAAATCTAAAATTTTATGCACATGCATCTTTAAGAAGTTTCTATAAACTTTTTCTTTTCCAATCATATCCATAAAGTATTCCATTTTTGACAATAGTCATGAAGAAGGTTTCAATTATATTGATAAAAGTTTTGCTTATAATTCTTATAATAAAATTAATTCTCATTGTATATTTATAAATATTTTTTAATTTAATTCATAATTAACATGATTAAAATTATAGTTATGTTTAGAAAATTAACTTTTTAGATATTTTTTAACATTATAATTTTTAAAAGTAAGAAACATTCTTAATTACTTGAAATAAAGAGTTTAATTTTACAATGAACAAAAGCTGTAGGCTTTGAATCAATTCTGTCATTGCTTCTTTGCACCATAAAATTTATAAATACTGCTGAAATGTAATCATAAAAACTTGGCTTTAATAACTGTAACAGTTTCTATTGTAGCTGTAAAAAAATACATATAATGGTTAATAATTTAATAAGAACTAAATTATATATAAAATGTGTTTATAATTTACCATTACAAATTTTCTCCTTATTCTATTTTTTTTTCACAATGCACTTTTCTTCAACATATGTAAGCCATTTTAGTATGAAAGCTCAGTATGAAAATAAAACTAAAATTATTCTCCAAACTAGCAAAATAATACTTCATTTATTATGTCTATAAATAAGTGCTTTGGAGGCAAAAATATATTACACGAAAAAATAAAGTAATTTTTGTGGGTTTTGAAAAAATGTTGTAAAATTTAAATAAATCCTGAATCTTTTTGGTATTGATTTGGATACAATGGGTTGTCTAAAGTTTTATTTAATCCTACATTCAAGGCACCTTCTACTAACAGTGCTAATTGATAAAAACTTAATACAATGTTCAGTCAATTGGAAAAACCATATTGCATGTTCAAACATGTTAATGCTACAATTCATACAAGCACATTCTACAGCAGAACAATAGTTTTATTCATCTAACATAATGGTTGACCACCTTTCAAAGCAGAATTTAAAATTTTAGTAGTTGGGGCTATGTGTTACGACAAAGTTTGGGGTTTTGGCGACCGGAATTGATCGCCGAAGAACTTAATTTAAATGCATTACTTTTAACTTTTGCTATATTTTTTTTTTTATTTCTCATTAATGTTAGACATTTAAAAAAAACCATGCGAAATATTATTTTTCGGATCCGAATTTTTATTATCTGTTTATGTTGTTTTTCCAATCCCATTCCATGATCTCAATGAAAGTAAACAAACCGATTCGAACTAGAACTTTTTGCAAGTTTCGTGATTTGTGGTTGGCAGCAACTGCAATGCAAATCGAGCTACTATTTAAACTCGGCTCGTGTTAGTTTTTGGAGGGAGAAAGAGAAAGAAAGGAAATATAAGAAGTGTGTTTTAGCTATAAGGTAGAGACCGAAAGGTTGGCTATGCAACTGTTTGTTGCATCACCATTTTAAGATGATAAATTCGTTTTAAATATTAGACTGTAAGAAGACGGTTCGAATCGGATATCTGGTAAAGTTGATTTTTTTTAACTAAGATTTTATTAGTCAACTTATTGTTTTTGATCGCTCCAGTGACGAGCACATTGACTTTATCCTTGATTATTAATAAAAGTCATTTTTAAGAAACTGCTTTCATCTTTATGCCTCTTCGACACAAAAATTTTCACTGCTTGCTTTGCCAAAGCTTGGGTTAGCTTACCAGGAAGTGTAACAATTAATATTTCTTTATTTTCATTGCAAAATTCCACTTTGTAATTTCTTGTAATACCTATCGCTAAATTAAGTTGCTTGGAGCCTAATTTTGGTTGCTAAAAAATTAACTTCGCCAAGGACATACCTCCCCCCTTCTACACTTTAACCCACTGTAGGATTTATAAGAATGTTGTTTACAGTTGCTCAGTTTTGACCTGAATAAATCAAACAATGACTTATGCATCAAATAAATTGCATTCAATTTATAATACTAGCCTTTTTTTAAATAATCCACCAATACAAAGTAAACATTTATCACATTTACCATATCGCTAAATTAATTTTAAAGAAACAGAAAACTCGAATCCAACCTTAATTTGGCAAAATTAATATAATTTCCACCAAAGAATTGAAGTACTAATGCGAATCGTTCTGGCATCCTTCCTTTTAAAAGCAACTGAAGCTAAGACAGAATCTCAGACATGACCGTCCGTAAATTTTAAAATTTGAAGCAACGTTTTCAAGAAATGTGTGTGTATTTTGGAGCGAGGAACTCGATTCAAATTTCACATTTGCAAAATTAAAATAATTTCTACCAATAAATACAAGTACCACGGAAAAGTGTTCTCTAGGATAAAACCTACTTTTGCTAAGACAAAACCTCCGAAATAAGCGTTAATAGAAAAAGAAAATTGAAAAAACACTTTTAACAAATGTGAAAGCTGCATGTGTATTTTGAAGCGATGAACTCGAATCTAACCTTTATTTGACAAAATTCATATATAATCTCAACCAAAAAATTCAAGTACTACTAAGAATCGTGCGTTCTGGCTGTAGTAATCCAAATAATTTCTTCTAAGAAGTGGAAGTACCACTGAGAACAGTTAAGGCCTCCTACCTGTGAAAATCAACTGGAGCTGAGACGCAATTTCAGACATAACCGTCCGTCAAAAAAAAAAAAAATTGAAAAAACATTTTGAAAAAATCATGTGATATATGAATGCTTCACTTGCCAAATCGATTAACTCCATTTTTGGAATTTTATTAAATTTTAATATCAAAGCACTTCATTAGCTCCTAACTGTACACATTCAAAACAAATTTCTCTAATAATAAGTATTAACACCACTAAATGACAAAATTGTTTTAGCCATTGAATAATAAGTAATTTATGTCACACACAGAAGCCAATGTGATTAACTCCATACTATAATGTATTTATATATCATAATATAAATCTATTTAACCAGCTGCACTATTTTTCCTCTCCTACGGAGACATCTGTAAGTTGTTCGTTTAATTTCATTATTCCCTTTAAACAAAACAGCTGTTATCGCTCACACGAACTAAGTACGAGAAAAATAAAATGTAAATTAGTTGTATTTAAACTGTGCCACAAGTGAAGATACTTATAACTTTCAATTTTATTGTGAATTCTTTTTTTTTTTTAAAAAAAAAGCCGTTATAACATTAAGATGGAAGATGTTAATAAGAATTATTTGAGTAAGGAAAATAATGAATCGGACTGTTTTAAGTTTATTGAGAGTGCTTCAAAGTACAGAAATACAAGCTGAATCAATTGAAATGAAATTTCTGGAAAGTGGACACAGTTACTTGCCTAATGATTCACAATTTGCTATCATTGAATCTCTAGCAAAAAAAGTTCAGAATATCTTTTCGCCAGATGACTGGTATAATATAATAAAAACCTGTAAAAAGAAAGCACCGTTTCATATGGTTCAAATGACGCATCAGGACTTTTCCTCTACAAATACTTTAGAAAATTCTATCAATAATAGAAAGATATCAGTTACAGGGATGCCAGTAAATTGTCTCAAAATGCACTGGATAAAATTAGAAAAGTCGAAACCCCATCTGATACAATTTAAGTAAGACTTTAATGAAGATACCGAATTTAGTGCCATAAATATACGAAAAAGTGTAGCAGGTAGACCACTGTCTGAAAAATATGATCCAGCCTTTGTTGCATCCAACCGGTAGAACAGTGACAAGAGGAAAGATATGTGTGTGTGTGATGGACACACACATGTTGAAATTTATTCCTCCTATTAAACACGAGTATTATAAAACTTTAAGGACAAATCGACAGGATGGGAGCTCAAATACAGCTAACGAAGATGACATCATTTATAATGATGATAACTCAATTTAAACAAAGTAATAACACTCGTAATATTATGTACGAGTAACAGAATAGTTATTATTCATTTGTGCTAAACTGTTTAATAAAACATATGTTTATATAATGACATTTTTCCGTAATAAAAGAATAATTCAAAGACTGAATTTGAATTAATAATTTACTTTCACTTGCCAAATCGATTAACTCCTCCAATCACGAAAAAATTGTAGTAATAATAACACACACACAATTACTCCAAGTATATTCCATCTTATACTCTCTATATGTCGTCAAATCAAATAGGCGTTTGTAATAATAGTCTACATCGTATTTTCAAATTTTTAATTCGAAAAGAATTTTTAAAAAAAAACATAGTATTTTATCATTTTTCTCAACTTCTTGTTTTATGGAGTTAATCGATTTGGCAATTGAAGCATCTATAAATGTGCTTCGGGGGAAGGAACTCGAATCCAACCTTTATTTTCAAAATTTATATATTTTCTACCAAAAAATTCAATTACTACTGAGAAACGTTCTGGTCTCCTTCCTGATAAAAGCAACTGTGAAGCTGTGACGGAATCTCAGATATGACTGTAAAATATCAAATATGAAAAACATTTTAAAGAAACATGTGAGGTATATGTATTTTGGAACGAGGATCTCAATTCCAACCTTTGATTGGCAAAATGGGTAAATAATTTCTATCAAAAAATTCAAGTACCACTGAGAATCATTATGGCGTCCTTAATGATAAAACCAACTTAAGCTGAGACTCAATCTCAGACAAGACCACCCGTCAGAAAACAAATTTGAAAAACAAAATTTCAATAATCGTGTGATATAAATGTGTTTCGAAGCGAGGAACTCGAATGCAACCTTTATTTGGCAAAATTCATAATTTTACTGAAAAATTATATTACTACTGGGAATCGTTCTGGCATTCTTTCTGATAAAAACCATCTTAATCTGACACAAAATATAAGACATGAGCGTCCGTAAGAAAACAAATTTCAGAAAGAATTTTCAAGAAACGTGTAAGCTATACGTGTATTTTGGAGTGAAGGATTCGAATCCAACCTGTAATTTATAAAATTCATATAATTTCTACCAAACAATGCAAGTACCACTAGGAATCGCTCTGGCATGCTTCCTTATAAAAGAAAATGAAGCTGAGACAGAATCTCAAGACATGACCATCCATAAAACATCAAATTTAAAAAAAAAAACTTTCAAGAAATCAGTGAGCTATATGTTTTTCGGAACTAGAATCTTGAATCCGACCTTTAATTTGAATAATTTATATAATTTCTACCGATAAATACAAGTAACACTGAAAATCATTCTGATGTTTTCCAGAATAAAACCAACTATTTCGGTCATCAGTGGTAGAAATCATTTGTTCAAAGTGGTAGAATGCGTTTTATATCAATCAAATTAGACTCAATTTCAACTCAGTAAATCATCGAAGACAAGTGTAAGATTAAATAATGTTTAATGAAATATGGAGTGCGTCTGCACTCGGTCACGGACAGGAGATCTCTGGTGTAAACAAAGAAGGTTTTTACAAGCAGCACCCTCTATACTGAGGGGGTTCTACCATTACTCCCCACTTAAACTCCTATGGAGTTTACATTAAAATAATTAAAATTCAAAGTAATTCAAATAAAATTCCTGCAATATGAAATAATACAAATAAAATTCATGCGATGTGAAATAATACAAATAAAATTCTTGCAATGTGAAATAATACAAATAAAATTCATGCAATGTGAAATAATAAAAATAAAATCCTATGAATTGAATTCTTAAATCACATGCATCATCAATAATTCTGAAATAAAATTAGCAATTCTTAAATCGCATACATTACCCATAATACTAAAAAATCAAATCAGCAGTTCTTAAATAACATGAGTTATCAATAATACTGAAAAATCAAATTAGCAAATATATAAATAGAATAATATAAAGGTTAAAGTTCAAGAAATTGTAAAATGTGTTCAAATGGTGTGTTCTATAGCTGCAGGATCATCTGGAATAGGTAAAGGCACTACCTTTGTGATGGCTCGTTTTAAAATACCTGCTGAGGTTTTCACATTAACTACTCTCACAAGACCCTCATTACCATGAAATACTTCGAGAATACACCCCATAGGCCAGTTCAAGGGCTTAGTGTTAGGATCCTTCAAAAGAACGAGCTGATTCTCCCTCAAGTTAGGGTTCTGTACACTCCACCTAGCACGAGTCTGAAGATGATTGAGGTATTCTGTGCTCCAACGATTCCAGAACTTATTTCGCAGGGATTGAATGAGTTTCCACCTGGAATGATAGGATAGAGAATCCGAAGCAGCATAAGGTTCAGGAAAAGATGAAATAGCACAGTTCGTCAAAAAATGCCCCGGGATTAAAGGGTTAAGATCATTGGGGTCCGAAGAAAGTGGAGTCAAAGGACGCGAATTCAGAACTGCTTCGATTTGTGTCACCAACGTAGTTAACTCTTCGAAGTTCATGATAGCTGATTTCGCTCCCCTCAATAAAATGCGTTTTATGTAATTAATGTTTGCTTCCCACAATCCACCGAAATGGGGAGAATGAAGTTCCATTCGATTCCCTCTTCCGCGCTGAATTGTGTTGGACTTGCAAATTTCGTTCCAATCATTAAGAACTTTTCTTGCTCCCTTGAAGTTCGTTGCATTGTCACTCCAAATGACGGATGGCTTGGATCTCCTTGCTATAAATTGTAGGAGACATGCTAGGAAGGCTTCTGTGGTCAAGTCGGAAACAACTTCTAAATGTGTGTCTTTTGTACTAAAACAGATGAATAAGGCAATATACGATATTAAAGTCACTCTTGATCTTTTTAAATTTGGTTTTGTGATTATGGGACCAGTGTAATCCAATCCAACTTTTTCGAAGAGTCTAGAAGGCACAATTCTGTCTCGTGGTAAATCTCCCATCTGATTTATTGTCTTGTTTTTCGGGTGAAAACATGTAATACATTTATTTAATATTCTTCTTACACGGTTCTGCTCCGTTGGGATCCAATAAAACAGTCTTATTAAATACTAACTGCATGGCCCGGCGTTGCACGGGCTTTCTCTTTCCCTCATGACACCAGCAATTATGTTTGTGTGTTTACGCGCGCAATGTGAGTGATTTCTAAAATTATTTAATTAAATTTCCCTTTTTCGAAATTTGTTCCACTTATTTTCGATTTAAGACAGGTTTCTTTCCCCTATCTCTAGCCCGGCATAAAACGGAGTTTTTTTTTAGTGTAAAATTATTGTTCCCTCTTCCCCTCCCCCTCACAGATAAGATGTAGCTTCAAATTTCGATGTATGACTTTTAAAAAACAATATTGCGTTAGTTAAAAAATTATTAACGTGAAACAATAAAAAGAAAACGATTCTGATGTGTTAAGAGTAAAACACAAAAAACTTTCATCACTTTTTTAATAATAGTTTCTAAGAAATTAAAATAATGAAATAAATTTCAGATTTTCATGAATCACACAGAATCAATCGTTACGTATAGTTAGCTTAAAAATGTCTCTGAAATGTATTTTTATCCAAAATAATATACCATGTACTTTTTAATTAACAAATAATTAATTTAGTAATGAAATAATAGAATAATCCTTTTGAATAAACATTAATTAATTAACATTTTAATTATATAATGGATATTAATTAAAATCCATTTTTTATAAGTACTAAATAAAAGAAAACTTTACAGATAGCTATTGAAACGATTGCTTTTTTTTAAATGCTTGAATAAACATATATATATATGTATATGACATGATTTGAAGTCAGAAACAGACTTAGTTTTTAAACAGGATCTTTATTTGATGAAAGTTAGACATATTCTGACGCTAAGAGCAGAGAGGAAAAAAGCACGCCACCGTGAAAATCTTAAGTGGACTAACACTTAAAAAGCAGATGTGATAAGTATCGCGGATTTTGTGAGGAAAGTTAATGCTGACATATGGGGCTATTAAATATAACAATCTAGAATTAGATATGTTTATTGGCTAGGTCATATGTTCGGAAGAAATAAATGGGCGATTAGTTTGATACTTGAAGATGAAATGAAAAAGATGAGTTAAGTGCTAGATAGAGAATTTAATTTTTAATCTAATTTAATTATCCTTACATATATATATATAAGTTATAAAAAAACAGTATGGGAGAAAGTCTAGATATATATATTTACATGTACTGAAAAAAAAAATCAAAAAGAAAAAAAAAAACTCTCTGATAAAAACATTTTGATATTTTATTTTAATTTCATATTTTTTCCTTCCACTGTCTTTGTTACAAATTTTGTGTAATGAATGCTTAAAATAGCCTATGTAATAATTTATACCAGAAAGTGTAATACATTAATATTACTTTTTGTTGTATTTATTTTATGTTAAAATCTTGCCACCACCTCTCCCTTCGAAATCAAGTTTTATTATGAAATAAAAAAATAGTGATTACACTGATGAACGGAATAAATTAAAAGCGAGCGCGCACTGAGGCATGGCGTAGACAAAACAAAAGGGATAAAAAAGATAATTGTATGTTTTTCACGGGCTTTTTTGCAGATGTGGCAGAATTTTTTCCTACTTTCTTGACAATTATCGTTATATTGTGGAAACTTCACACATTATCTTTATAAACGATAGCCTATGTGTTATTCTGATGTATAAACTATATTATTGTATAGTTTCATTAAAATCCATTCAGTTGTTTTTCCGTGAAAGACTACCAAACATACTTTCACATTTAAAATATATATCTTGATAATGTGGTTTGCAAGCCAGAATGTAAAGATTTCTCGTGATAGCGTTCAATTATTAAATCAGTGAAATGATGAGCCTTTGGCAACATCATTTGATGTTTTTGGAATTCAGATAGGGTCGAGTGCTTCAATCTACCTCCCACTCTCAGTATTTCATCTTGGTCCAAAAAAAAACGTTTAAAGATGATATTTTGCTGCTCTTTGGAATCAGTTACCCGTTTTTGAGGCACTTTGCTTCAGTTAGAAATTCAATTAATTGAACTTGTTTTACTAAAACTTTCGTAACATGATCAAATTCCGAAGCACTTATACAGTCTATTTTCCTTAACACTGGGTTCACTTTACAGTTATAAATAAATCTTAAACATAGAGTACTTATATATATTCTAATTAATTTACTAAGGGAGGAATATCTAGAGATTAAATTATTTTCAATTTGCCTCTTTTCTCAACCGCTGTATTTACATTAATTGATTTCTTTGATTCTAATTTATCGATGTTTATTTCGGTTTAAATTGTAGGTTCTGAAAATAATGGCCATATTTTGTTTGCTTCATTGTCAACCACTTGGGACCAGGCCACCGTATTCTGTTATTTTTAAGATCATTTAAGGGCAAACCCCGACTTATTAAATCGGTAGGATTATCCTTTCCTTTACAGTAGTGCCCTTCCTTGGGATCACTTAGTTTTTGTATTTCTTTAATTCTATTTTTTACAAACACTTTATGTCTATTAGAATCCCCCTTGATCCAGTAACATGTTATAGACGAATCAGTCCAATAAAATCGACTCTCAGGCAGTGTGAGTGTAGTTGCAATTTTGTCGCTTAACCTTGCTGATAAAAGTGCGCCCATAAGCTCCAATCTAGGGATCGAAAGAGTTTTTAATGGAGCTACCCGACCTTTTGATGCTACAAAACTAGAAATAATATTTCCATCATTCAGTTCCATATGCCTTTTTGGAAGCATTTGAAAAGCAATGCAACTGAATGGTGGTCGCATTTGAAGGTAAAGAGTTTTGAAAGAAGTATCGAGGAATATTTATTTCACATAAATATTGAATCTCATTACACCATTTATTCCATGAAACTTCTAATTGTTTGGGCAATTTGTCATCCCCCAACCCATTCCTAAACACCAAATTCCTTGAATTAAGCCTTTTATTCGGATCGTATAAGGACCTATGAAATCCACTGGGTCAAATAATCGACCTGCGGCTTGTAACAAATATCTTTTTGTATTAATTCTTTTAGAAAGAAATGTTTCTAAATCGCTGGAATCAAAATAGAATGTATCAGATTTTTCATATCAACGTGTTCAATGACTCTTTATGTTCATCTATTTCAAAATTTAAATTTTTTAACCTTTGATTTAGCTCGGAAGAGTTGGTCCTCCATTTTCGAAGATCCATACTTGCATCTTCTAAAATTTGTTTACTTTCTATGTAGGTTGTCAAGGCTACTTGGACACTGACATTTCCGCACAGAAAATCATCAACATACAATGCCTGGTTAAGATGGTTAAAAGTATCAGGAAAAATATCACATATTTTTTAAGATGATGCTTTATCGTAGCAGCAAGGAGAAATGGACTTGATTTCACTCCAAATAAAACCCTAGTTATTCGGAAAATCTCAAGTCGTTTGTTTTCTAAATCAATTCCTGGATTTTCATCCCAGAAAAATCTTGTAAAATCCCTTTCACTTTCGTCTATCTCAATTATCAAAAATGCCATTTTTATGTCAGCTACAAATGCAATTGGATTCACTCTAAATTTGATTAATAGAAAAAAATAGGTTAGGTATAAAATTTAGCCCTGTATGTAAACAATCGTTCAAAGATAGTTGTGATTTCGCATGTGACGACGCATCAAATACGATTCGAAATTTGCTTGTAGTTTTATCAGTACGTATTACTGCTCTATGTGGTAGATAAAAAATATTATGCTTTAGATTTTCTTCTTCAAATGGAACGCGTTCTATGATATTCTCAGAAAGATAATTATTTACTACTAATTTGTAATCCTCAAATAAGGAACTGCAATTGTTAAAACGTGATCTTAACTTTAGAAATTTTTTCCTAGCAATTTCTTCATTATTTTCTAACAATGTTTTCATGTTAAGTTTCCAAGGGAATTTAACTTTATACCGCTTATTTTGGTATGAAATTCCGCTTCAAATTCAGACATTATATCATTATCAATATTTTCCTCATCACACACACACAGACACCTCTCTCTCTGCTTCTATTCCTAAATCCCAAAATTCACTAAGCTGTTTCGAAATATTGGATTCATTAACAATAACACTCATTGTTAAAAGTTCCTCATGATCTGCACTCTTCCCTTGTAAAGACCACCCAAATAATGTGTGTGTGTGTGTCTCTACTGCCGCAAGATTTTTGTTTAGACGTCTAATTCTACCTGTAATTACTTGTGACAATAATAGTCCGCACCAATAAGAATTGATATTTCTTTATCGTTAAATGCATAATAATCGGCTAATTGTACATTTTTTTAAATATCTAAATTTTTTATCAATATTTCTATCAGGGGTCGGTAAATGTGTGATAGAAATGTGTTTTGTCTCTACCGTTTCTATTTCAATGCACAAATTTGGATCATCCCTGTTTTTCAATTTTATTTTAACTATATTTAAAGTTTTTGTTTCAGTTTCTTTAGCACCCCATGTGCAAATGGAAAGGTTTTCTTTTCTAAGAATTGGAAAGTTAAATTTCTCAGAAGTACTCTTTAAAACGAAACTTCTCTGTGATCCATTATCTAAAAATAATCTAACAACTTCTTGTTCATTTTTGTCATCTATTAATGCTGCGCATGTTTGTAATAATACACTATTTACTTCTGTTTTAAATACTGCTGAAACTCTATTATCAGTTTTCGGAGACAAATCGTCCTCATGTCGATTTCAAAAACATATTGAGAAATGGTGGGGCAAATAGGACATAACTCCCTTTTCGCGCATTCCCAGGCGTCAAACACAAATAACAACACCCTTTTTTTCTTAAAATTTCTCGCTTTTCGTTAGCGCTAAAGGAACGGCAAGCATCGAGTTCATGACCTTTGTTGCAGTATAAACATTTGCGGCCTCCAGGTTCTGCTTTTTCCCAGAAGGGTGGAAAATGAATGTGTGGTCGGGACTGTACTCTGTTCCGGTGTGGCTTTATGCGTTGTCCGGGGAAATAGGAGCTTTTATTTTTTATTCTGTCTTGCGGTGGAGGGGAATAATGGCATGGTTTATGATTTTCTTATTTGAGAGGCGTGTTCCCGACTACGGATTTCCAAGTACAGGAACCGCAAAAGAGCGTTTAGGTCAAACCCTTCGTTCTTTTGAGAACGTTTGAATTCCAAAACGAGTTCCGAAGGTATCTGTTTCAATAGGATGGGTGTTAATAAGTTTGAGTAGGATTCTCTTTAACTCCTAAGCCTTCAAGATTCCTTATTTGAGTTTCTGCTCTATCGTACAAATTTCTTAAGCCCAAAATATCAGTAGGATTTTTAACAGGTGTTAAATTTAATAAATTGCTCAAATGAGCGTTAATTAACATGTTTTATTTCCAAATCTATCTTTTAATAGTTCAAGAGCTCTATCATAATTATCATCAGAAATTGGAAATCCATTAATGCAAGCAAGCGCATTACCACACAAATATGATTTTAAATAATTAAATTTATGAACTTTGCTTAGTCTATTGTTATTATGAATAGAGATTTCAAATAAATTATAAAAATATAACCATTCAGAATAATTTCCAGAATACTTATTTATATGCAATTTAGGTAAACTTATGTTCATACATTAAAAACTATTGGAATCAATAACTTGGATATTTCGAGAAACTGTATCAACCTGGATAGTCAGAATTTATTCTTCTAATTTTAAAAGAAAGCTTTGTTTTCCAAAATATAATCTTCTCTTTAATTTCTTTCGAAGATTCCATATCTTCAGTAATAGTGCCAACAGACAAACGATCTTCAATTAATGTATTTAATAAACTTAAGTTACTTTCTTTTTTATTTAATTGCTCCAAAAAAAGCTTCAAATCGATCAACAGGTTCATTTTCATTGTTGATCTTTCTTTCAATTTTATTTATAAATTTTGTCACCGAAGAACGTACCGCAGTACACTTCTTTTTAAATTTTGAGAGATCTTCTCACATTCTAATCTTCTATTCAGGTATAATTCAGTTTCAATAAATGACCTGAATATTCTCTCACACTGTCGACGATGATATTTCTAGAGACTACCAAATGCTTCGTAGTATCAATTTCCGATTACGGCCCGTTGCACCCAATGTGGCGGTCATCAGTGGTAGAAATCATTGGTTCAAAGTGGTAGAATGCGTTTTATATCAATCAAATTAGACTCAAATTAAATTTAGTAAATCATCGAAGACAAGTGTAAGATGAAATAATAAGTTTAATGGAATATGGAGTGCGTCTGCACTCGGTCACGGTCAGGAGATCTCTGGTGTAAACAAAGAAGGCTTTTACAAGCAGCGCCCTCTATACAGAGGGGGGTTCTACCACCAACATATGCTGAGGCAAAATCTCAGGCGTGAGCTTTAATAGAAGAAATAATTAGAAGACTGTTTTTCAAGAAATGTGTAAGCTGTATGTATTTTGGAGAAAGGAACTCGAACCCAAACTGTATTTGGGGGGGCGGCCCACAATTAATATAAATTCTTTCAAAAAATTCTATTACTATTGAGAATCGTCCTGGCATTATTCCTGGTAAAAGCAACTGAAGCTGAAACATATTCTAAGACCTGATTGTTCGTAAAATATCAAGCATGAAAGAAACCATTTTCAAGAAACGTGTGATGTATATGTATTTCGGAGTGATGAACTGGAATCCAAACTTTAACTGGCGAAATTCATATAAGTTCTACCGAAAAATTCCAGTACCACTAGGAATTCTTCCTGATAAAAACAACTTAAACTGACCCACAGAATCTCAGAAATTTTTATCCGTAGAAAAAACAAATTTAAAAAACAATTTTCAAGAAATGAATGATATATATGTGTTTCGGAGCGAAGAAACCAAATCCAACGCTTATTTGGAAAAATTCATAAAAATTTTCTACAAAAAAAGAAAGTACCATTGCGAATTGTTCTGTCCTCCTTCCTGATAAAAACAACTGAGGCTATTATCATATCTAAATTTAAAAAAGATATTTCAAGAAATCTTAAAACTGTATGTGTTTTAGAGCGAGGAACTTAAAATCCAACCTATAATTGTGAAAATTCATAGAATTTCCATCAAAAAAAAAAAAAAAAAAGAGAGAGAGAGAGAGAGAGTACCAATGAGAATCGTTCTGGTCCTTTTCCTGATAAAAGCAACTGAAGCTGAGACAGAATCTCAGACATGATTGTCCGTAAAAAAACCAATTTAATAAAGAATTTTCAAGAAATGTGTAAGTATGCCTTTCGGGGTGAGGAACTAAAATTCAACCTTTAATTAGCTGAACTCATATCAAGTATCACTGGAATCGCTTGGGCCTCCAACCTGTTAAAAGGAATTGAAGCTGAGACTGAATCTCAGACATAACCGTCCATAAAATATCAAATTTGAAAAAAAAATTTAAAAAATCCTTGAAATGTGTGAGCTATATGTATTTCTGAGCAAGGAACTCGAAAGCTCACCGGTGTCGTCCTCGTCGCTTAACAATGGTTCATAATTTGCGATGTCTGTCACCGAAAGCCCTCGTGTAGCTGAACAGTGTGACGTTAATATTCAGTCATTCTAATTCTTAGACATGAACGTCCGAAAGATGTAAAATTTGTAAAAATCTTCCCACAGAAACTTCTGTATGTACATATATGTATTTTGTGATTCCCAGTGAGTAATTAAAATTTTTTGTAAGTTAAATGAATTTTTTTTCAATTAAACGTTGGGTTTTAGTTCCTCGTTTCGAAATACAAATAGCGTATACATTTCTTGAAAAATCTTTTTAAACTTGTTCTTTGAAGGCCGGTTATATCTGAGGTTGCGTCTTAGCTTCAGTTGCTTTTATCAGAAACGAGGCCAGAATGATTCCCATTGAGACTTGCTCTTTTTGCTAGAAATTTTATGAATTATGCCAATTATAGGTTGGATTCAAGTTCTCCGCTCCAAAATACATATCGTTCACACATCTCTTTATTGATATCATATACCAATTTCCTGAAAATTTCTTTCCAAATTAGTTTTTTTACGGAAGGTCACATGCCTGAAATTTTGTCTTAGTTTCAGTTGTTTTTATCAGGAAGAAAGCCTGAACGATTACCAGTGATATTTGAATGTTTTAGAAGAAATTATATGAATTTTTACAATTTAAGGTTGGATTTTAGTTTCTCGCTTAAAAATGCACATAGCGTACACATTTCTTGAACAATCTTTTTTAAATTTGTTTTTTTAAGGATGGTCACATTCCTGAGATTGCTTCTTAGCTTCAGTTGCTTTTAACAGGAACGGGGCCAGAATGATTCCCAGAAGTGCTTGTTCTTTTTTGGTACAATTTTTTTTTTTTAAAATTTTCCCACTTATAGGTTTGATTCGAGTTCACTCCAAAATACACTCATGGACAAAAAAATTAGCGCACCAAGAAATAATTGCGGGATCGTAACGAAACTTGGAATGAAGGTACATGTCGGGAAGATATGCAAATGATTAGAAATGCAGCGTGATTGCGCATTACGTATAGCCGGTAGAGGGTGTTTAACGTCGTTCTCCGCGGAGTATAAAACAGGTAACCAAAGCTTGTTTGAGTGTGCTGAATCGCTTACAAACCCATTTAATATCTCACATTTTAACAAAAAGTAGCTAAAATAAAATTTTTCTTTGTTGATCTATCTCAAGTTTTAAATCAATCTAGTAAAGGATGACGTTTTTTGAATTGGTGAATGCTCATTAGCTCTCATCTGGAAAGTGCAAGTCTCGCGACGCCATCATGAGCGGTCACGAGGAAGACAGCTCACGAGTTGCAACTAGGCACGGAGCATCCACCTGCCACCCACGCACCCGCCACCAACCCAACATGTTCACTTGCTCACTGTACGTAAATAAAAAGTACAGAAAAGCTTATTAAAATAAAAGAACTTTGGATCAAGTACCTCCAAGACCTGATCGAAGTTGAAACTTTCGACAAAGACATCACGGTTGCTGCTCAGCTGGAGGTTCTCCTCAAGGAGAAAGCACAGGCTGAACTGGAATTCGCTGTCAGAATGGGTGAGTTGAAAGTTCTTTTTCCTTGCCCTATCCAATGCTGCACCCACAAAAACTGGAACGGGCCTAACTCGTTTCGACCTAAACACACAAAAAAGACCAGAAGAGTCCCCAATTCTGCCGGCAACACTTATCCTGGATAAGAAACAGTAAAAACCCAATATTGTTAACAAAAAATCGAAAAAAGGCTCAACTCCTAAAGTTAAGACCAATAATAAAAACCCTGCAAAAAAGACCAAGCAGTATTCTAATCAATCTCGGGATGACGTCATCCCCACAAAAAAAAGGCCTTCGCCGGCCTCACTATCGACGAACCGGAAATCGTCGCAACGGATAAAACAGCCCAAGTAGCTAATCATTCCCCCCAAATTAAACCTGTAATGCTCAGGTGCAAAAAGAACTACAACCTTGTTCTTCAAGAATTAAACAAAAAAATCCCCGAATCAGTTAACAGACTGACCGGTGATTATATTAAAATCCAGGCTTCCAATATCGAGGAGCACAGAGCTATCACCGCTATACTAAAACAAAAAGGGGAGGAGTTTTACGTCATATTCTCCCCAGATGACCGTCCCCTCAAAGTGGTTATCAAGGGTCTCCATTCTTCCATTTCGATTGAGGATATCAAAACGGACCTCACCGAACAAGGTGTGCCCGTAATAAAAGTTGCACAACTGACCCAGAGGAAATCTAAATTTCCTCTCCCCATCTTCATGGTGGAGGTCAGAAAAAACGCAGAAGATGCCATGGACATATATGATGTCAGCAAATGCTGCTATATGTCCATAGTTATAGACCTTTTCAAAAAATGACCCGCAGCTACACAGTGTTATAACTGTAATTACTTCAATCACAGTTCTACGAACTGTGAGATGAAACCCAGATGTTTGAAATGCTCCAAGGACCATCGCACTGGGGACTGTCCTATCAAAGAGGGCATTGAAAACCCCAAATGCATCAACTGCAAAGAGAAAGGCCACATGGCAAACTGGCGTACTTGCAAGGCCTTTCTTCAAATTAAATCTAAAAAAGGAGCCGCCGCAGAAAATCGCAACGGCGAAAATAAATCTCAGCCTAAATCTTTCGATTCAAAAAAGGTTATCCCAGGATTAACCTTTGCAAATGCTACCTACTCTGATCAACAGAGGACTGCACATGTCGAAAAAACCGAGCCAGCGAAGAAGAAATCTAAACCTGTTTCGGATATAAATCAAGAAGGAGAAACCACCTCCGGTCTTATTTCGGCCGAATTCAGAAAATTATTTCAAAGCTTCCCAGGGCTCATTGAAGCAAGGAAAGCACTCAAAAATGTAAAAAGCCCAGAAGAAAGATTAGACATCTACTTTGGCTTCAGCCGCAAACTCCCAATGACCAATCCGGGCTTAGAATTGCATCATGGAACGCGAACAGTGTCCGATCACGTACTGTTGAATTTATAAATAGGCATTCCCTTGATATTATTTTAATTCAAGAAACACACTTGAGACCAGGTGTAAATTTCAGAATTCCAAACTACACCACATACAGAAATGACAGGCAACATTAAACAATCCCGTCAGGTGGTACTGCTGTTCTCTCAATCACCACCACATTCCCTCTCTCGGAGCTGTTAACAATCGTTGTACTCACCCCCTCCCCGAGGGAAGAACCACTACTAGTAGCGTCAATCTACGTTTCACCCTCCACCCCTCCAGCCGACTGCACCCCCGACATGGATAAAATTTTCGCCCTCGGGCACTCCTCCATTTTATGCAGAGATTTCACCATTCTCACTGGGGCTGTCTTCACGACAACTCCAGAGGGCTGCATATCAAAAACTTAATCGACAATACTGATACTGATATACTAGTCCTTCGACACACCCATACGTTATGGCTATAACTCCCGCTTCCACAAACGACTTCGCTCTAACAAGAAATTTCTACTGGAATTCCAGTATTATGTCTCTGCCGGAGCTTAGTTCCAACCACAATTCTGTAATTCTAAACTTCCAAACCACAATTCAGTTTAATTTTCCTACAGGAAACGTTTCTACTGACTGGGAACGCTTTCGAGCACACCTCTCAAACATGCAAACTTTTCAATTACGATCACAGCTCACACAAGAGAAGAAATTGAAAAGCAGGTCTCCACACTCACAAATCAGATTCTCGCGGCCTACAACTCGGCTTCAAAACCCATACACACGAACAATAATTTTTACATTGATAGTGATTTAAAAACACGCTTTAAACTTAGAAGCTCGCTAAATTTATCAATACATAAAAATCATATAAAGCTCGCAAAATTTATCAATACACTTGCCATCCATCAGATTCTAATTAGACTCCAACACACAATTCACAGGAAAGTCCGTGAATTCACTCAAAAACAGTGGGAAGAAACACTCACTTCTCTGGACACCGATGACGGCTCCTTATGGAGCTTAGTCAGAAGTTTCAGGAAGAAGAGATCACTCAAAGGACGCACCACCATAGCATATTCGAACACAGAAAAAGCTGAAACATTAGCGGACTCTCGAAAATCAATTTAAACTAAACGACATTTCCAATCCACAACACGACAAAAAACCCACACGGCTGGTCACTAGATTTTTCACTAGCGATAACAATTTTGATGATAATCCAACACTAACCCTAAACCTTCTGAAATTCTTACCTATATTAATAAATGAAAAATTAGTAAAGCCTCTGGAAGGGAAGGAATTTCGAACAAGATGGTTCGAAACTCTTTAATAAATCCACTATCTTCCAAATTACTAACATTATTGAAAAGATTCTAAAAGTGAGTTACTTTCCACAAGCCTGGAAAACAGCTTCAGTAACCCCGATCCTGAAACCTGGTAAGGACCCAACTTTACTAGAAAGTTTTAGACCCTTCTCATTGCTCCCAATTTTCAGTACGCTAGCTGAGAAAATTATTCTAAACAGACTTTGCCTACATCTCAACACTAATGACATTCTCATCCCCCAGCAGCACGGCTTCCATGCTGAACTCTCCACATCACACCAGCTTCTGCGGGTGGTGGAGTACATTGAAACAGGATTTAAAGATCGGAAATCAACAGGAGCTGTTTTCCTTGATATCCAAAAAGCCTTTGATGGAGTATGGCACATAGGCCTACTCTATAAACTGATCAAAATTAATACCCCTCCTCACCTAATCAAAGTAATCTCTTCTTACCTTTGCAATAGAAGTTTCTCTGTTAGAGTGAACAACATCCACTCTACTAACAGACCCGTACAATGTGGGGTCCCTCAGGGAAGTTAATTAGCTCCTGCCCTCTTTAATATCTAAGAAAATGATATTGCTAGGACCAGCCAGACCACAATCTGCATGTATGCTGATGATACCTCAATCTGCGCACAAAGCAACTAACTTGCTCTCATCACACATTTCCTACATAAGCACTTAGTGAAATTAGAAGAATGGTTCTATATCTGGAAAATCACATTAAATGTATCAAAAACAGAGGCCGCCTTCTTCTCTCACCACATTAAAAAACAACCACCTGATTTGTTTTTACACAACATCTACGTCCCTTGGTCTCGCAACACTAAATACCTAGGAGTAATCCTAGATTAACGCATTACGTTCAAACAACATATAACACACATTCGCAGAAACTTCAATATTTCCGAGGCTTAAGTTTAGCCCTTAATTGCCCGGAATTAATGTTTATCTATTAAAAACAAAATGCTTATTTATAAAATGATCCTCTGATCTGTTCTCACTTATGCATGTCCAATCTGGGGCCATGCAGCCTATTCTAACATAAAAATTTTAGAAACTGCTCAAAATAAAATAGTTAGAATTATCACAAACGTAGACTGGTTCATGAGAAATGATCTCAGATCTGCCCTAAAGCTCAAAACTCTTAAAGAAGTATTTAAGAAAATAGCCATTAAATTCTTTGACAAAATAGACTCTCATGATAATAGAGCAAGAGCCAGAATTGAAAAATATGATTTAAATCCTCTTTTTAATCGTCCTCGAAATATTCTTATCTAAATTTATCTTTTTCAAATTTTTTCCACTGCAATCTTCAAAATTATCCGAACTCACCATCTTCCAATGGGAGAAGGGCAGTTCGACCAATAGAAAAGCAAGCTTTGATACCTCTCCGGTGATCAGAATCGCAACTCTCATGCCCGCGCCCCCCGCCGGGAGGGGACTCAAAGGCTGCCCCCTGATTGGTCGTTCCATTCTCTACCTAATGCAAATAAAAAAGCCGCCTCTTCGAGGCGACTCCTCGATAATAATATAATAAGAACCAGATTAGACTCGGACTCTACAGGTTGACCGCTCTTAGACAGTGGCCAGCAAGAGATCTATCGAATTGGATGTGTCATCTATACGACCCAATTCAATTTAGCACGTTTCACCTTTCTTTATTAGCTGCACTTTTATCTGACTACAGCACTTTTCAGTGCGTAGTTCAGATCGCTATTAAAACTTAGTTACTTTCACGGCTCACGACTCGGACATGGCACTCGAACAGCACACGGACATGGATTGATCTCCTCTCTCCTCGCTATCTACTGCATCCAACGGTACTGCTCCCTCACCGTGCGAGGAGCTCACCTCGATGAAGATATACATATGGAGACTGCAAATCATTTGCAGTGAGAAAGAAAAAACTGTCTCTATTAAGATTGGACCATGGACACAGCGAAGCTGACGCTGTCTACCAGCTCGCTTGGAATGAAAAAGCCAATTACTCTCTTTTATTTTCATACCTAAATTATCAAATCGTTTCACTATTGGCCAAATTATTATGTAAATCGTTTCTTCCCCAAATCATATTTTGTTTCGTGTATGCTGTTATTTAGCTGTTCTCAAAACTCAAAATAAAATATTTATAACAGCGTTTCTCAAGCTGCGGGGCGCGCCTCCCTAAGAGGATTTGATAACCCTTCTTGGGGGTGGGGTCGCGAGCATATCGTGAAAAATCGAAAATAAAAAATTTAAAATAACTATCAATTTAATAAAATAATTTACAATCTAAAATAATTACGAAGTATAATACATTCTAATATAATAAAAAATGAAACATATATACACATTCACACTGATATAATACACACTACTTGTAAATGTATCAGTATTGCACAAAATATCTGATGATTAATTTATCAATATTCAATGAAAAACAAATTTAGTAATTACTAGTGACTCCCTTAGGCTTGTCATATACAAAATTATATACAAAATTTAATATTTATCTTGATAATTAGTACGGTTTATAATTAAAGACGCGTATTGTATTGTAGTTTCACCATCAAAGTAAATTATAATTGCATTCAATACATTGTTATTGCAAGATGAAAATTATGATCGAAAATTGGATCGCAAATATTGAAAGTTTAAGATGCACTGCTGCCCCTTTTTCGCGGGCACAAAGCTAAAATACACTTTTCTGTGATAAAGTATTTGATAAATGTAATGTTCTCATCCTCTATAAACATTAGTTTTTGTCATAAAAAAATATCTGATCAGGGGTTTTTGTCCTGGGTGGTAGCTAGACGTTATAGCCACTGCGCACTTAAGACATTTAACTTACTTTTCAGGGCAGAAATAATGAATTATATTACAATAAACTTTTAATGAAAAATTAACATTTATGCTAATAACTATTTCAATAACAATTAAATACAAAGTACAAGTGTAATAAAATAATATAATAGAATAATTGTACAATACAAAATACTTACTAAAATGTACATTGAAATTGGTCCATCTACATTTTATATTTTTGTTAATTTTAGTATAGAAAATTTGAAATAAAGTAATATATTTTTAAAGATTTAAATTAGTTATTTCAAAAATTTGAGGAGCTATTTACTGTGGAACTTTTCAAAGCAAGTAGGACCCTTTGCTTGAAGGCACAGTAGTACGTTGCAGAACCGACACAGTTATTGAGAGTGATGAACGTCTTTTCTGGTATTGCAAAAAGAGTATCTCATGTACCTTCTGTTTTAACTCTCAAGCGAAAATTTCAAGGTCATTTTCTGTTTTGTGTGGGCAGTGGATAGAGCCTCTATCCACATATATAAGCTTTCCACAAACCTAAATAAAACCTTTTTTTTTTTCTTTGCACATTTGCTTAATTCATTCAGATGAAAAAAAAGTATACTTAAGACTTGTCGAAATTTTTTTCACAGATCAGAAGTTTTATTTATAGCAATCAAAATACAATTTGTAGATTTACACAGAAAAAAACTGTTTCTAACTACCCATCAGAAGACATGAAATGTAAAAATAGGTATCGTGCTGCCATCTGTATTGATTTTTATGCGTTTTAGCTTCAATTAACGCATGTGGATAAACAAGATCCACCACCCGCTAGGAAAAATTTTTTTTTGTTATGTGTCTAGACCTATTAGCCACTGCCCACGAAAGGTTTATCGCAATCTACAGCACTCTTTTTGGCATCCTGAATTCCTTTAGATTCTAAGCAGGATTTCTATACACAAGGAAAGAGAGTACAATTTCACCGGCCCCCCCCCCCCCCCCTCATAGAACAGCACATTTTCAATCTTTAGCATAAAGGTTAAGCCCCAGCATTTTTCATCTCTTTAAAAAAAAAAAAATTAATCCATCCCATAAAAAAAATTATGTATACGCCCTTGCTTCAGTTTACTAGTTTTATTATTAAATTATCGAGTGAATAAGATTCATAAATCCAAGCTGCTATATATATATATATAAATATTTCGTGCAGGTTTTTTTTTTATTCTGTGCTTTAAGAGACGTTGGCAGCTCTTCAGACATCTAAATCTTTGTATTATTAAAAATTAAATATGTTTACTAAAAAATATTTTTTCCCTTTCTTTTTTCTTTTATAAATATGTATTGAAAAATTTCTCTGTATTTATACTTATATATTTAAACATTAGACTGGCTTAAGACAATTACTCGTGTAGTAAATTGTTTCCCGTTAACAAAGGTTTTAGAAAATCAGTGAAAATATTCGGATTATTCCTAAAGTAGGCAAAATACATTTTATTGGTAAAAATACCGCTGTGAGAAAACGTTCCTGCAACGTCCCCCAACAGAAACACATTCCTTATTTTATGACCTGCTTAAGGGCTAATAAAAAGAGGGCTGAAATGAACCTTCAGGAAAGAGAAAAGACGTTGAAAAGAGAAAGTTGACGCAATTTTAAATCAGCAATTCCTTCAATTGTACTTCATTCCTTTAAAACTGCAAACAGTAATTACGACTTTACTTTTGATTGATTTTGTATTTCCCTCAAGACTTAACAAAATGTACAAGTATTTTTATCATATTAAGATAAAATCAAAACATACGTTTATTATTTGCTTTCTTTTACAAAGGAGGCAGTGAAAATAATGTTCAGCTTAGTAAAATGTACTTAAATAAAAAATTTGTTAATTTTCCGTGTTTTCTTAGCTAATTTTGACACTTTCGTCAATATTTATATATGTATTTCAATGGACTTTTATAATACTTTTATATTGATTAATATGCATCGATACTTGTTTCCTTTACTTGAATACATCTTCCAAAAACACACTTTTCATGTAAGAACAGTTTTATAATTATTACTGTAAATATGAAATTCCAGAATATAGTACTTTAGGTAGTACTGGTAATACACGAAACTTCAAAGTTTAATTCCTAGCATTGAATTTTTAACGCACTTGCATTGAGCTACAAAATAAAAATAAATAAAACATTTCTACAATATTTCTTCATTTTTGAAGGAATGGAACATGTTAATGCCTGTAAAACTTTATGTGAATAATATAAAAATTATTAATTGGAACATGACAGTCTTGAACGTGACTGTTGCTGAGATGTGGGACCTTTTTTTCTGGAAATGCGTGTCAAGTAGTTGTCTGATACTTTCGATATCTTGTTTCACTTACAACTGGTTCTTCTTTCTTGAAAGCTTACCGATGCCCGGTCAAGAATCGCAGTCTCTGAATTTTTCTTTATAAAAAAGTAATAAAAATAAATGCAATCAAACATTCTGGATTCAAATGATACCACAGAAAAAATAAATTTCAGAGACAGAAAGATTAGTGTTCATAATAAATAGGGAAACAAAAATTGATTGTAAATTAATGTTTATGCGCGAAGAAGCAATGGACAAAAGTTGAAAACCGAAATAAGATTTTTTTATGTTGAAATCTCGTTGAGTGAAACTAGATGGTCTGTAAGGGCAAATGTTCTCAGAGCTCAAGTTACAAGTCAAACGAAATCAAAAACGCCCTTGAGGAATTAATTGAAGTCTCTGACACGCGAGTTACAGCTTCAGAATTCCTCAAAACACTAGAAAGTTTTCAGACTACTTTATTAACGGTGATTTGGGACGAAATCTTACATAGGGTGGACAAAATCAGTAAGGTACTGCAAAGGGAAGCTTTATCTCCTTTGCACTACTAAGGAGTTACAGACATTATCTTTGTTCTTATCTGAAAAAATATCCAACTTTGATGATTACGAGGCAAAAACATTACAACTAGCTAACGTGCATGTGCCCAACTATGAAAAAAATGAGAAAAAGGAAGTTTTTTCAGATGATAAAAGACCCAGATTTTGAGAGAATGTCTCCAAGAGAGATTTCGAGCTGGAGTTTTCTTACAAATTATTGACAGTCTTGCAGTTCAATTAAACAAAAGAAGGGATTGATACGAAGTTTTCAACACAAGATTCGAAATATTCAGAAATCTTTATGAAAAGGAGTAAGAAGAAATTACAAAACAGGCGAAACACTTGGCTCAAAGCTACCCCAAAGACACCGATGAAGAACAATTTGTGCAAGAGTGTCAGCATTTCAAAAGGTATATGAAGGTGGGAAAAATAACAACAAGAGGAATCTTTTCCTACATCAGGAAAAACAATTTGGAATGTACCTTCTCAAATTTAGAAGTCGCAATGAGGATTTACTTGACTCTTCTTGTGACAGCAGAGAGAAGCTTTTCTGCCTTTAAGAGAATTAAGACGGAAATAAGAACTACTATGGAAAATTATCTTAAGAGTTAAATGTTGCTGTGCACTCAAAAAGAAATAACGATGGAAATTGATTATAATAATATCATTAATGATTTTGCAATGATGAAAGCTCTAAGAAAACCTTTGCTGTACTAGTACAATGACTGTGACTCAACTGTCAAGATGTCTTAAAGAAAAAAGATAATTAACAAGTTGATTGATAAACAAGTTAAAAAGTTGATAATTAATAATTCCGTACTATAGTGTATACTCTATACTGTAATCTCATGCGATTTTATTAATTTTTACTGTAATTATTTACAAAGGAATGGGGGGGGGGGCCCCTGATGCCTGAGGTAAGAAATAAACAAAAGTGACCAAACCATGTCACTCTCTTTCCTTAAGGCTGCCACATGCCAAATGGAAGGACTCCCCATTAAGACAAAGAAAGAGAAAAGAGTAAGAAAGTTAATGGAAAATTCCTCCCGAACGAAAACAGGCAAGGTAAGAACTGAAGGATTGGGAGGGAGAGCTCTAGAAATAGGGGGAAGGGGCGCAACAATTTGAAGTGCCTAGGGTGCCAGGGAGGTTAAAAACGGCCCTGTCCCTGCTCTAGGCTGCTCACATCAAATCTCGCCTAAAGTTACCTCCGCTAGTACCCTTCTCCCACTAGGAGAATCAATCAACATAAACGTAAAGATAAGGATGATTTTGAATTTCCCCCGTTAAGAAAAACCGCAAGAAAATTTACCCTAGAACAACCCACTGATTTAAATCTCGAAAATAAATTCTCTCTGGGCCCAAATGTCATAATTAAACAAGTCTCAGG
>BMAV01012938.1:114852-146205 GCA_019973955.1 Trichonephila inaurata madagascariensis | reverse complement strand
CCCCCCCCCCCCCAATTACAAACAACACCACGCCTCCAGTCTCAGCCAATCAGCAGCCAACACAAGGAAACAACGCTTTCCCATCTCCAATAATGCTTAAGATAACTAAACACTTCCGTGTTCAAATCGATACCATCAAAAAATATACCAACACTTAAGATTAAAAACTACTGGAGAATACATACAATTATACTCTAACTCAGTAGAATAAAACAGAATCGTAGCACAAACACTTAAAGGCCTAGGCTACGAATTCTACGTCATTACTTCTAAAAATGAGCACCCAGTTAAAATCGTAATAAAAGGGTTCCTAAAATGCGCAAACCCCGATCACATTAAAACTGACCTCGAAGAAGTGGGATTTTTACCTGAAAAGGTAACCCAACTCATCGGACGCCGAACAAAACAAAAATTACCTGTCTTTTTAGTAACACTACCCCACTCAATAGAAAACTTAAAAATCTTTGATTTAAAAACACTCACTCACCCCAATATTAGGGTTGACGGTAATAATGGCAAGGGAACCACACAGTGTTTCACTTGCAATAATTTTCATCACAGCACTGAAAACTGCTTCCTCTAACCCCGCTGCCTTAAATGCGGAGAGGAGCACGTAACGAAAGACTGCCCAATCAAACAGAGATGGGAAACCAAATTTTGCATCAACTGCCAGGTGTACGGTCATATGCCCATCTGGCACGGATGCCCATGTTTCCTAAAGCCTCCTAAGGACACTGCTAAAACTAACAGAAACAGTTACACTAATTTATACAACAGTTTTTCGTTAGACCGAATTTCTCCTATGCACAAATAACATCTAACCCAAAAAACAACACCACAATTAGTAATCAAACCAAACAACAGGTGGCGCCACGAAGACCTGAGACTTCTCGCCAAACTGAGGCCGTTAATCAAAAAAATTCCTCCCATTCAAACTAATACTTCGCAATTAAATTTTAATCCTTGTGTTAACCTCAACATTCCCAACGGGAATAATAATGATATTAAGTCCTTACTTGGAGTAACTGTACAATGCTTAATTCAGTTACTAAATGCTATGAATACCGCCCCCACTCTAGCTAATAACTTGGATCAAGTAAATTCCGCTCAAGCGGATGCAAATCAAATGTATAGCCTAATAGAGGCATCCTGCAACAAAAATAATGATCAGTACGTCCCCAATCGGCCTCAGTTTGTGTTCTTGGAACGCTAACGGCTTATTAGCAAAAATTGTAGAATTAAAAATTTTCATTGAAAAGCACTCCCAAAACCTAATTTTAATTCAAGAAACACATTTGAGACCATCACACAACATTAACATAGCTAATTACACTTGCTATAGGAATGACAGACCTAAACACCTTGATACTGACAGGGCCTTCGGTGGAACTCTTATTCTCGTCAAAAAATCCATAAATCACTACTCGCTCCCCACCCCTCCCCTTCAAGCTATTGAAGCTACTTTGGTTATACTAACCCTTGATCACGATCCTATCTCGATAGTAAATGTTTATATCCCGCCAAACTCGGATGAGTTTACTTTTACTATCGACATCGAAAATTTAATTCAAACCAGCAGTAACTGTGTTTTATTTGGCAATTTTGATGCCACACATACTGCTTGAAATTTCAAAACTAACTCCTCTAGAGGCGTTCGTCTCCTTAACTTTTCTAACATGCTAAATTTGTACATAGCTACCCGGACTCTCCCCGAAGATTCGGATTCAATTCCTCTAATCTTTTAGACTTCGCTATTATCAGAAATTGCTATTACCCCTTCACTATAAATTCTCTTCATGATCTATCTTCTGACCACAACCCTGTTCTTCACACTTAAACTTAATAAAGATATCACTAATCCCAGAGCCATCCATACAAACTGGCCACTTTTTTCTCAATAGTAATATATCGTTACTAAACTTCCATCCTAACTCTATTAACTCCAAAGCCAAAATAGATCAAAAAATTTCAGAGTTCACCGATATGGTCCGCGCCACTCCTCCCGAAACGCAGCACAAGAGCTACACTCCACCGCGTACATTCACAAACTCATAAAACAGGAAAACCAATACAGACATTTGTACCATAGAACTCTTGAACCGCATTACAAAACACTACACAATAAAGCACAACGCAACTTTAAAAAAGAACTTCGTAACTACAGTAATGAGAACTGGACTACCAGATTAAAAGCACTCAACACACAAGACAACAGTCCATGAGCGGTGCAAAAATTTCTTAAAAACAAACGCTCGGATATTCCTGCTTTAAATTGCTCTGCCGGCACGGCTGTAACAGATGACCAGAAAGCTAATATCCTTGCTGACTCTATTCTAACTAACTTTACTGAAAGTACAAGACCCAATGATAGCTATGACGATGAAGATGAATTAATCAATAACACTGTTAACACTTTCCGCCCCCGCCCCCACCATTGAAACTGCTTATCCTTCTGAAATTATTTCTTACATTAAAAAATCCAATTCTAAAAAAGCCCCAGGAAAAGATGGCATCAGTAATCGGATGACCAAAAATTTTCCACTAAAAGCCATACTAATACTTACCATTCTAATTAACAAAATCCTTAATTTTAATCACTTTCCAACCACATGGAAAGAAGCCATTATCTTTCCTGCACTAAAACCTGGTAAAAACCCTAAACTTTCCGCTAGTTACAGACCTATTTCCCTACTTTACACTCTAAGCAAAATTACAGAATCCATCATTCTAGCCAGATTAAAAAAATTTATTAATGATAACAATATAATTAATCCTAATCAATATGGATTCACGAATAAACTCTCTACTCTTCACCCACTAATCAAATTAACGAGACTATTTCTGAAGGCTTTTAGAAGAAAAAAAGCACCAGCGTGATTTTCTGAATATCCATTAAGCTTTCGACAGCGTGTGGCTAACAGGACTAACATATAAACTAATTTCTTACAATCTACTCCCTCCCCCTCTCATTCACCTTCTTCACTCTTATATAACAAATTCAAGTTAGAGTCAAGGGTACTCTATCCAATGCTGAAAATATAAATTGTGGTGTAGCCCAAGGAAGTCTCCTTGGTCCCCTGCTCTGTAACCTTTATATAAACGACATCCCTAACTATTCTTTAACTAATCTCAATATATACGCAGACGATACAGCTGTGCACACCACTTACAAAAGAATCACTTCAATTACGTTCGCTCTCAACAAGCACCTTAAATTACTTGAAACTTATTACGATCGCAGGAAAATCAGCATTAATGTTGATAAATCCGCCGCTGTACTCTTCACTAAAAAACGAAAAATCCCACCACCTCCAACCATGAACAACACTACAATTCCATGGTCTCAGAATACAAAATACCTCGGTATTATTTTCGATTAAAACTTCACTTAAAAAACTCACATTTTACACACGAGAGAAAAATTCCGGAAAATAATGTTTAAATTATTCCCCCTAATTGGCCGGAATTCTGAATTGTCTAGAGATAATAAAGTGCTTCTCTTAACAGCCGTTATACGTCCAATACTAGCCTACGCTTGTCCAGTGTGGGGTTACGCTGCTAAAACTAATATTAATATTTTAGATACTCTTCAAAATTCACCCATCCGGAAGATCGCAAAAGCTACAAGATATATGAGAAATGACGACATCCGGAAAGCCATTAAAATCAATAGTTATAAATCTCTCATCCAAAAGATTACCAGAAATTTCATTAACTCATTGCAAAATACGAATAATGTCAATATGTTAAATCTTCCTAACTATAATCCCAACAATCTTACTAAAAGGCCGAGAAGAATTTTTCTCGGCTCCTACAATCCACCATAACATTAATTTTAAGTGCAATTTTTATTGCACACCCACTGCTAAATTTAATTTAATATCTTCTCATTTTTTCATTTATCACTGCCATGTTCCTCACATCTGGACTTGCCCCGCCCCTTTTAGTCTTAAATTCCTTTCTTAGAGATTTGAGCAGCCAATGAGTCATTTTCATCACGAGCCAAGATCCAATCAGAGAGCGAACACTCAGCTCTCACTCATGCAACCAAAAATCACCAAGAACACGGAACTTTTCCGAACGATTGGCTCGACCAATCAGAAGCTTTCTACTCCCCAGCATGAAAATCTCACAGTCGCTCCACATTTACTTCCCAGACATGGGATAGAGGCTCGCTTCGCGAGCCATATGCCTAGTTGTAGCATCGTAGGCGACTCCTCGAGACCGAAGGCTGATTTCAACGAAGCGAGCGTTGCTCGTTTTTCTGGATTTTCAAGCCGAATGCGCTTGCTCGGCACTTCCTGCAATACTCACAAACAAATACACTAAATAATTAAAGGTAATTCCACTCACTTTTAACACCATTTTCACACTCTAATGATTCTTAAATTTTTCACGTCATTTTATTATCCTCATGTAAATTCATAATTTTTAACTTCTAATTTCATCTTTAACTATAATTACTGTAAAGCAGCAAAGGGCTATGGTAAAACCGAACCAGTGTTCACTCCCCATTTTTCTATGACAGGAGTTTAAGCTTCCCTGCGGGAAGCAGACACTCCATCAACTATTCAACTTATAATCGTTTACAAATAAGAGCTGATGTACACATGCCATTACGCCATTTTCGAAGACAATATGAGCAGCTGTCGCAGTTTGAGAGGGGGGAGAATCATCGGCATGATGGAAGCTGGGTGGTCAGCTAGGCGAGTAGCTCGTCAATTAGGCCGCTCTGATTGTGTTGTGAGGAGGTGTGAGGAGCAGTGGATCCGAGAGATGTCATTTACACGAAGACCAGATTCAAGACGCCCTCGACAGACCAGTCGTCGAGAAGACCGCCACATCGTAAGAAATGCCCGCGTATAGCCAACTGCTTCATCGGCCGCCATCCAGGCACAGGCAGCATCTTCACTGGGGACCCCTATGTCTTCTCGAACTATACGAAGGCGCCTGGCTGAAGGACATTTGGGATCGCGGCGCCCATTACGTGTGCTGCCCTTGACGCCCACCCATCGACGCCTCTGTTTGAAGTGGTGCCGCGCACGAGGAAACTGGATTACAGCGGAATGGAACCAGGTCGTCTTTAGCAACGAATCCAGATTCAATCTCAGCAGTGATGACAATCGTGTTGGTGCGTGGATTTCCCGTGATCCGCCTCAATCTTGCCTTTGCTTTACAGCGACACACCACTCCCACAGCTGGTGCGATGGTATGGAATGTCATTGCCTACAATACGCGGTCACCCCTAGTATTGATCCATGGCCCCATGACAGCCCAGTGGTATGTCCATGACATCCTGCAACCGCATGTGTTGCCACTTATGCAACGGCACCCAGGAGCCATTTTTCAACAAGACAATGCTCGGCCTCACACGGAAAGGGTGTCACAAGACTGTCTCCACCCTTCCTTGGCCTGCCCGATCCCCAGATTTGTCTCCAATCGAGCCTATCTGGGATCATTTGGAAAGGCGAGTTGGGCATCCCACGAGTTTGAACGCAAGTTTGAGGCAAGGTTACAGAAAATATGTAACGAAATGTCTCAAGACATCATACAGAACTTGTATGCCTCAATGCCCAATCGTGCATTCGCGATAGAGGGGGTTCAAATCCTCCGTTCTTTTGCTTTTTTTCTCTGAAATAAATGACCCTTTTTCTTTGATTTTCTAATCATTTACTTATATCAAAGTAGTCATTACGTATGTAAAATTTCATTTCATTTTGACGATTCCTTCTTGGTGCGCTAATTTTTTTGTCCATGAGTGTACATATATATAGCTCACACACTTCTTGGAATTAATTTTCGATTTTTGTGTTTTTACGGACGGCCATGTCTGAGATTGCGTTTCAGCTCCAGTTGCTTTTCACAGGTATAGGAGGCTTTAACTGTTCCCAGAGGTACTTCCACTTAGAAGAAATAACTTGAATTTTGCCAAATAAATATTGAAATTATGTTCCTCGCTCCGAAAAAAATGTAGCTCACTTATTTCTCGAAAATTCCTTTTTAAATGTTCTTTTATTTTCGGGCGGTCATGTCTTAGATTGCGTTTCAGGTTCATTTGTTTTTATCAGGAAAAATGCCAGAACTATTTGGAGGAACACTTGAATTTAAAGGTAGAAATTACACTAATTTTGTAAATTAATGGTGGGATTCTCTATTTCATGTTAAAAAACACATATCGCTCACTTATTTCCTGAAAATTTCTTTTTCTACCGACGGTCATGTCTGAGATTTTGTCTTAGCTTCAATTGCTTCTTTCAGTCCAGAATGGTTCCCAGTGTCACTTGAATTTATTAAAGGCTGGATTCTAGTTCCTTCTTCTTAGAATTTATTTTTTCATTTCTTACGGATGGCCATGTCTGAGATTGTGCCTCAGCTCCAGTTGCTTTTCACAGGTAAGAGGCCTTAACTGTTCCCAGTGGCACCCCCAAAGCCATTGATTTTTTTCCGATTGGTTATAATTCTAAGTATATAATACGTAAAATTTAATTAAATAATTGTTATTAACGATTAATTTTATTAATTAATGCTAATTATTTATTCAATAATTAGTTTTTTACTGTGTTTTGTTCCCGAAAATCGATAAAATCAAAAGGAGCATGATACAAGAATGGTGAACTTTCGAACCCGGACCCCGCCCTTGAAAAATTCCTGTGTGCGCTACTGACTGTTCCTAGTGGTCCCCTTTTTAGAAGAAACTATTTGAAATTTGCCAATTAAATATTCCCTCGCTCCGAAATACATATATAGCTCACTCATTTCTTGAAAAATCCTTTTTTTCTGAGATTCTGTGTAAACTTCAGTTGCTTTTATCACGATAGAGGCCTGAACGATTCTTATTGGTACTTGTTATTTTTTGGTAGAAATTTTATGAATCTTGCCAACTATAGGATGGATTCGAGTTCCTTGCTCCAAAATACATTAGCTCACACATTTCTCGATTTTTTTTGTTTAAATTTAATTTTTTACGCGGAAGGTCATGTTTGAACTTCGGTTGCTTTTATCAGGAAAAAGGTCAGAACTATTCTCTCAGAGGTACTTAAATTTATTGGTAGAAATTATATTCATTTTGCTAATTAATGGTTGGATTCGTGTTCCTCTCTTCTAAATACGTATGCTTGCAGAAAGAATGTATTTGGTTATAAAACTAAGATTCCTAAAATATATGCGTTAGAAATTGTTCTTATACTATAAATATATTCTAAATATTTTGTATTGTCTTCCAAGCAAATATGCAGTAATACCTCAACTTATGCAAAGTTACGCGATTTTTGAAATCTTTTCGATTCGTCTTTTGTTTGAGCGCTACACTCGATTATTCATTCCTCGCTTCAAATAAACTTAGAAGTGGATAGTGATGACGTCCAAAAACTGCTTGATTCCCACAATCAGGAGCTGACAATAGATGAACTCATAGAAATGCACCGAGCAAGACATTGAAAAGAACTTGAGTCAAAGACTCAAATTCTTCAATGTCTTGCTCATGCCTTTCTAAGAGCTCATCTAGACCCAGTCCAATCAGAAGATCGAATGGGAATTCGACAGAGGGCCTGTTTAATTGAAAAAAGGGTCATAAATTTTAGAAAATATGACTCCAACGAAGAGCATAATTTTTCAACAAAGCAAGGAATAAAAATATTATTAGCATGTTATCAGGAAATTTTGAGGGATAAAAAAAACCCCTTTGAACCTGTAGGCTGGCTACTTTGTTAGATTTTATGAAACCCTCTACAGCAAAATAATTAAGGTTTGCGATTTTGTATTTTATCGAAGATTTTACTACTTTTTCTTCCCCTAAATTATTATTTTCTTTCATCTGCGATCCCAACTAAAAATAATTTACATAATTTATATGCAAAATTATACCCCGACTTCTGCGGTTATTACCCAGTCCCCCCCTATCGCGTAAGTTCGGGGTATTACTGTGTACTAATTCTATTGTTTTCTTCGTATGTAAACCATATGTTAAAATATATAATTATGCATTATTAAAGTATTATTGAAGCAAGTTTTTAAAAAATATTATTTTAGCATTTTTTCATGCACAGACATTGAATTTAAAATATTCATCAAAACCCTAACAATTTGTCCCAATTACATTTATTTTGCTTTTGTTTTACATTAATCTAAAAAGGTACAAGTGTTACACAAAAAAAAGTATAAAATATTAACAAATTTATATTGGTCCAAAATGATTTTATTGATATAAGCATTAGTAATGTATATGCAAAATATAATGCTGAGAGCCATCAGGCAAGGGAAAAGAAAAACCAGAAATTTAAAGAAAATCTAGACACGTACACTGCTTGTATTTTAAGAAAAACCACATTGAAATTCTCTCTTTGAGCTACTTTACTTTCATGAATAATAAGAGTATTATATTTAGGATTTTCTTCATTAATTTGAATAATTCTTTAAAAAAGCTGTCTTTGCCAAAAGTAAAAGAGCCTAAACTAAACTCAAAACAGATTTGCAGACAAAAAAAAAAAAAAAAAAAAAATCAAACTTTTGTGGAAATTCACTGTTTGCAACACATAGATCTGTTTATAAAATGCAAAATATTCCAAAGATCTGGGGGGGGGGGGTAACCCACACCCACTATAATTTTTTCCTATATATAACCTGTAAAATGAAAACTCATTCAAAATTATAGTATATGAAATATGGAACACATTTTTATACCAGAAAAAACTGATCAACTCAGATGTAAATGTGTAGCATAACAGAATATGTTGCTTTCTATAAGATAGTTAATAATCCAAAAACATTAAAATGAATTTTTTATTGGAAAAAAAAAAAAAAAAATCACAGCAAAATCTAAATACAACCACATTTTTCTGCATGAATTTTATTTACTCAATATTTACTTTAGTAAACTACAGCGAAACACATTAACAAAAAATAACAATTTTTAATGAGAAAACAGTAAAAAGCAAAATAACTATAGTTATAAAATAAATATTTGTCTATAAATATATAATTTTAACAGTAATGTGGGAAAATTATGTATAGATCATTAAATGGAGCTAGAGACAAGTAAGAGTATTTGTCCATAATAATTCGCGAAAAAATGCTAACCTTTTTGATTCTCTGCAAAAGAAATTTTCAAATGCCTGCTGATGATTGTGCGTTTACTGTACAATTATAAACCTGTGAGATATAAAAGTTAATATTCGGGGGAGGGGGAGCAGCAGTGTTCTAGATGAGGACAGTTTTTCCTTTTATACCGAAAATGTTTAATGAGTATTAAGTAAACTACCATAAAAAATTTACAGTTTCAGATTGGAATGAAATTACTTGAATGAGAAATCATTATTTTAGTAGAGGTCTGTTCTCAAGCATTTTTTCCCACACACTGTACAAGAAAAAAAAACTTCAAAAATATATTGGAAAATGTTAAAAAGCAATGCAATAAATTAGTTACAAGTCATCATTTTTGTATTAACTATTGAAATATTCAAAGACACAAGATACTGAGATCTCTAAAAAACAAATATTTACTACACAGTCTTCCTAAATTTAAACATCTTAATATAAATTGGATGAGAAACAAAATTCTACAAGACAATGTATTTATAATGAGCTCAAATTTTCAAGATATTAGACAACCTTTAAATTAATTTCTCTAAAATATTTACTTACGATTAAACATTTTTAGAAGTCTCATTTCACCTTTTCTTAAATCCGCCCCCCCCCCTACCATGAAAAAGTATTTACTAAGTTTCAGAAAAGATGAAAATAAAATATAAGATTACAAACTTAGTAAGATATTTTCAAATATAAAATCTTGCCTATTTGAAGAACGATACATTCTAATATGCAAATTCAACTAATGTTACCAGAATTAAATACAACCTAGTATGCAAATACTTCCCCCAATTTCTTTTACATTTTAAGAATGGAAAAACACTTTCACACACATTTCTGTTTAATTTGAAAAAAAATTTTGAACAATTATCAGGTAACAGTTTTTAAATTAACATCTAACCAGTATGTACAACATACATCACATTCATAATTAACCACATTTAAGGTCTCAACAAATAAGATTATTAAAATATAATTTCAGACAGCATTAAAAATGCAAGAATGTGTTAAAAATATTTAAATACCATATGAAACTTAACTCTTGCAAAGTTGTTCTTATACTAGTATTGAGAAAACTACACAGGAATATGCAAGATTTAAAAAGAGATATTCTACAGAATCAAAAACACAATTTTGAATCATAAGTAATGTTTACATTACAAGGATCATTTGTAAGAACATAAAAAGGGCCATTTTGTATAACTAAAGACATTTCTTATTAATTTAAAATTTTATCATAACATTTTTACCAATTACAAAATGATGTTAAAAATGGAATGACTCCAATAAATTTGCACGGCTTGATTTTAAGATACTCAGCTACCATATCAAGATATTATAAAAATGTACATAAAAAAACTGAAATATATTTTATTTTACTTATTTTATCAGGTTTAAATAATAAGATTACAAAAACGTTCACCTCTAAGAGTGTAGGTAGCACTTTTAAGTACATGTAATGTAAAATGCAAAGGTGTAGGATAAGGGATTGTTTTATGAAACACAATCTCAGAGATCAATACACTCATCACATTAAGATTAAATTCTCAGCCTTCTAGGAATATTAAAAAGAGGAAGAAAGAGAAAGATTTATTCTCTTAAAAACGTTTTCCTCTTTTTTTCTTTTTTTGTTCAAAAGGGCATTTGTTTAAATTTACAAAACATGAAAAAATATGGTTGATTGAAAAAATATTGCTTGCCTATGGTTTACATGTTAACAAACACAAAGGCAAGCAGAGCAAAAATTTTAAAATTTCTAAAGAAAAGTAGAGCAATTATCCCTCAAATGTTTTTAGAATCCACCACTCTGATCCAAACCATCGCTTTCTGTCACTAACGCTCGCTCCAGTATCACTCGGCCTTCCTTGTAACGCTGATTTTCTTCTGTTGCAAATTCATAAATCCATCCAAGTTTGGCCTCACAATTCTTGCATGAAACATCTCGAACCATGTGTCGACCTGTTAACATAACACGATCCTGCACTTCACTAGGAAAAAAAATTAAATATATTTTAAACATATACTAAATATTTATACATAAAATGATATAAATATGAAGACATATGAAATAAAGGGTAATGTCTAGACTGCAAGATTGAATACTTATTGCTTTGTGATTATTGACACTAAACATTCAATTGGTTTTCAGTAATTATTACAAATGCAAAAGTATTGAAGAAAAACTACATTTAGATAAACAGAAATGTTGATAAGACATTTTGCATGTGTTGGAAGATATATAAAGGCAAAAATGCTATTCTAAAGATATGTCAAAATCTTGATTTTCTTTATAGTAGAATACCACAGCAAATTTTATATATATTCAGCTTTTCCCTCATACTTTTGAAATAATTTGACTCCAGAAAAAGCAATATTTATTTTTTTAAACGGCTGATTTACTCTTAATACAGTTTGAGATCTCTTACTATTATTCTAAAAGATGTGAGCAAATATCTTAACAATTCACAACTAGTTTAGTTTTTGAGGAACTTAAATTTGGAGCAAATCTGGAAAATAATTCTTTAAACACTGATCCCAACCACCCTAATTATTCAACAAGATCTGAAGAATTGTTTAGCTAAGTACTAAGAATTATACAAAGAACCTACAAAACCAAAATAATAAAATAAGATTTTCGATACCATAAAAAGTCAATATCACACAATATTTTGAAAAGCAGTTAATTTATTCAAAAGGTCATTTCCAGACATAAATCTTCATTGGATTCGTGTATAATGGATGCAGTAAATCTTTCTAACGAGGACAGCGATTTTGATTCATCTCGCTGTAAATAAATGCACTTATTATCAACAAGTTGTGATTAGTAATCAACATTATTTCTAGTATTCATAAATTTAAAAGTTTTATTTCTTTTTCAGTCAAATGTACAAGTTTATTATTTTATTTTAGTCATTAAATAAAACCTAAATCTTGCAAAAAACCAGCTACAAATAAACATAAAAATAGCAAATTCCTCATGGTTTAATTGAAAAAAAAATGTAGTCAAAACAGTTGATATTTTTCTACAAGTTTTAAAATTATATCAATGAATTTCTTCAGAGTTTACTATCTCCATAACAGTTAAAAATCCTAAACACCATAATAAATTTGATTTTTAAGATTTGAATTTTTAACAGACATGAAATGCATGGTTTTTTTGTTTGAAAAAGAAATTCACCACAGACTTCCATATAATTGAAAGTTTGGTGTTAAGGATAACTTAACTGTTATTCTTAACACTAAACCTATCACAACAGGTCAAATTTTCCTTTTTTAACTTTTTATTAAAAGTTCCAGGAAATATTATCACTTTGCCACCTGAATTTATAGCTTTTATTAAATAATATATCAGATGTATTTTCAATATTCCCGAAACTTGTTATTTTTAACAAAGAATGCATATATATTTTTTGGCTTATTTACCACCTTTGACCAGTAGAAGTATTAATATAAAACACATTTGAATGAATGATTGTATACCAATCCCATTGGATTATATGTTTTTGCTATAATTTATATAAACTTTAAGGTAAATATTTATAAGTACTAAGAAACTACTTGTTGTTCATTGAATCCGAGTTTGTTATTCCAGATTTAGCATAACAGCTATTTGTAAATCATATGGGGAATAAGTTTCTTATAAACGTTTGAAATGGCATTAGTGATAAAGCAGATTAGTTGCTGCAAAGAAATAAGATTATATAAGAAATTCACTACAAAACAGGCTCGAGTTGGGTACTACCAAGAGTTGCTGATATCTAGGGTTTGTAGCATTAAAATGTATATTTTGTTTAAATATTGTTACTACCCACAAGTGCAGAGGGCACTAGTAGTCCTATTTGTTTACATTTGTACTCAGAATGCCTGTAGACTAACCACGGAGCACAATGTACCAACCATCGCTCGGCATTAAAAAGCGGTGAAGAGGTTTTAGTGCTTATATGAGGTACTGATGAACTTTTTATTTGTGTTGTCTTTTTTTTTACACTTGTTTAATATACTTTGTTAGACCTCTAAGAAAGAGGTTTTGGCGATATATTTTCTTTTTATCTGGATTTTGGTACAATACACAAAAACACTAGAGTATTTGGTTTTTTTTGACACAGCATTGAAAGTTCTAAAGACAGTTAAAATTTAATTTTAAAAAATTGTGGCCAAACTTGTTCCATTGTTATTGTATATTTAAACATGTGATATAATATTTTAAAAGAGGAAGAAATACATAATGTATGCATATAAAAAGATTTGTGATATCTATGGTGAACAAATTTTATCAGAAGAATTTATGATGAAAGTAGCTTATTAAATTGTTCCAGTAAATTTAACATTAAAAAGATCTTTCTTAAAAAGGTTAATGGAGACCAACATTGTGATTAAACAGATACACAATTTATAGGTATGGTAAATTATAATACACATTTCACTTATATTGAAGGATTTTCTTAACTAGGGAATGGGGAGAAAGACAAATGATTTTTGTTTATAATTAGGTTTAACATTCTGTTGTGACAGAGTGTCTCTTTACTGCAACAAAAATGTAAAACACTAATTAAAATAAAACAAATTTTTTTTTGGAAAAGTAATTACAATTTTAAAACTGTATACCAGTAAAAAAAATATATTAAAAACATAATTCTAATAAAGATTAAAAAAAAGTTATTATACTTTAATTACAGCACTTGTATATTCTAAATAAAATTGCTTATTTATTCAGAATGCATTATTTAACAAATAAAATACTTTATTCCAACAAAAAAACAAAAAAAAAAATTACACAAGACTAAAAAATTCAAAATTATTTTTTGAAATCTATAAACTGTTGAGCTAACTATCATCTATATATTAAGTTGTGATTTAAAAATCAAATACTTGTCAGTCAGTTTCTTACAACAAAAGTAAAAAAACTGAGGAAAAGTTACCTTTAATTGTAAAGATGCATTAATACAACTTGGTCCCCCTATTTTATATTATAGAAAATCATTTTTAAAAACTGCCTATTTCACATGTTATACTTGGGGCACGTATTAGTTTTTCTCAGCTTTGAAATTAGTATAGAGAAGGGCACATTTACACAAACAATATACAAAACTTCATTACTTTTTAAAAAATATAAATATAGGCTTAGTTAAAATTAAAAATAAATAAAAACAGAACTTAACCTTTGTTTTATAGCTGCTAGCAATTTAACCTAATTTTTATTTTATATTAAAATATGTTTCTTTCATTTAATTTAAAAGTTTCATATAATGGAACATAGTTACACATTTGCAGGATAAAAATTTTAGGTCATGCAGAAGCTTTAAAATGAAAAAGTAACTGCTATTCTTAATTAAAACAAACTAATAAATAATAAAAATACACTTTACTACTTCTTTTAAATTTTGCTTCCTAATATATAGTCTTAATATAAATTAAATACCTGTAATATCAATTTAAAATCTCTGAATAGAAAAGATTAGATCAAATGAAATTATTTAATTACACCAAAATTCTCAATCACAGCAAATTATTTCAATAAAAGCATACTGTTAAAAATCATCATCATTTGAACATTGTAATAACAATAATAATGGAATATCGCAGATGCTTAAGAATGAAACTTACCTGTAGGTCAAGTTCACCACTTTGTTAAAAAGGAAGGCGCGGCCAGTGGCTCCTGTAAATCTGGTACTAATCAATTCATTCCTGTTGGTCAAAATGGTATCGCAGCCAGCACAGGAAAACATTCGAGAACCACCAATGTGTTCGAGAAATATTCTACCCATCTACATCGACAAAATACGTCAATTTGAATGTGTAATATACATATAAATATATAATATTTTAATAATCACATCAATCGATCAATTCGATTTGTAATGAGAGGGTAATATCGATATTAATTTTGATGAGAATTGTATCATTACCGTTTAGCAACTAGTTAAAATGTTCAGGCGCCATTCTTTCAAACGAAATCATTGCATTACTATAAAGCAATTAATGCAAATATAAAAACTACAACCAAATGTCTATAAAGAATAAGAACATGAAGCAAAAAACCCCCGAAACATATGATAAAGAATTATGTAATTAGATAATCACTTTCAAATCCGATGTCGCAATCTAATGAATTATTACCTTAGTAAATCTGTTACGATGATGTATTCCTTAATAAGCAGAACAACAAAAAATAAATGTGATAATGGAATTTTTTCAAGAGAGAGAAAGGTTTTGATTATTCAAAATTAGAATCTCAACCACCGAACAACTTGCACTTTTTCGATTCTGGTCAGATAAACGTCGACACCAACATCAATAAACATGAGTAAAAATTGAGCCACTGCGCATGTTTTCGAGCTAGGAAGAGCGTGGTTATGAAGAGGTGGAAGGGGGGAGATTGTTTTCAAAATTTTTTTCATTTCCTACCCTCCTTTTTATTCGATATTTGTATGCTTTTTAAATTACAATTCAGGTTCTAACTTCTGTTTAACAAATATGTTATATTTTGAATAAGTTATTTTGTGAAGATTTTAATTTAAGATAATCAAAATATAATTATTCGTGTTAAAAAGCTAACGGAAATTAATATACATGAATAATTTCATAAAATCTATTCGTCAAAAATAGGAAAAATTCAATAAAAAAAAAAAAAAAAAAATTAAAAAAAATTGTAAGAGATGCTTTTACTAAAAAAGTGTGCCCAGTAAAAATTTTATCCTTATCTTACTTAATTATTCAGTAATAATAGACTGAAGCTAGTTCAGTTATATTTAGAGATTTTAATTTAGTCTTAAATAGAATACATATCGTCGGTCTAATTATCAGACTGCGTAACTCCATCTGGGATGCTAATTTGATACAGTAGGGCTAGACGCCAAGTTGCTGTTTATGTTCGCCAAGATAGGCGATAATATTACAATATGGTTTACTTCGATAATTTTATCATGCGATAATGTAGTTGGCATGGGGATAACGTATATTAGTGTTAGTTTTTTTTTCCCGCGGGATCTCTGCACAGCAAAAGTAACACATTGTTACAAATTTTGTGTAAGGAATGCTTAAAATAGTGTAAATAATTTATATCTGGAAGTGTAATACATTAATATTACTTTCTGTTGTATTTATTTTATGTTAAAATCTTGCCACCACCTCTCCCTTCGAAATATAGTTTTATTATGAAATAAAAAAAAAGTAGTGATTACACTGATCGAGGAATAAATTAAAAGCGGAGCGCGCACTGAGGCATGGCGTAGACAAAACAAAAGGATTAAGGAATCGCGCCAAAAAGCGCTTGTCGCGTTGCACTCCTATATCAAATCAGTAACACCGGTGGAGTTACGCAGTCTGATAACTAGGCTGACGATATGAGTAATATAGCGACTTTCATTGGCAAAGAGTTTCAAGCTAATCACCTTGCATTTTACTTAACAAAAATAATGGATGATGGATCTGGTGGACGCCAGGGGCTACCAGCTCCTTTAGGAGCCCCTAGCTTGATGCGCTCCAGCTATAAGTTAAACGTGCAACAAAAAGATTTTGTACCTAAATTACAACCTCGATGATTACTAGATTTGAGTCCTGTAGCAACAATAGCCATCTATCTTCCGTACATTTGTGTGGGAGTGGTAGCCTAGTGGTCAAGGTCACAGACTCGTGGCTAGCGTTTCATGAGTTTCAATCTAATGCCGTGAAAGCCCGCTTTCAATTTTAAGACCACACAGTACCCTACAAATTTTAAATTTACCGAAAAATTTTTGTCCGCATTTTCTTGTGGCCTTTATCATTAAGAAGCTTACCACCAAATTTCAGATCTGTTAATGAATGAGCTTTTAAGATATTTGAAGTTTTCTGAGCTATGGTTTTGGTTTCGGTTTCATTTTAAAACATTTTTTTTCCACTCCTAAATTGAGTTAATTAGATATATTTTTCCTCACTGTCAATTCTCTTTTTGTGAAATGTTTATTAATTTAAATTTTCATTACTAAAATAATTTCTGCTTGATTATGTTTTGAGCTTTTTGAGTTCTCTTAATTAATTAATTAAGAATGATTTCAAAGCCAATTTTTTTGCTTTAAAAATAGTTTATATGACTTCGAAGTTTTATCCTTAATTTTTTTCTGTTGAGAAAATGCCATGTCCAAAACGTTCTCAGGTTGCAGTGAGTAACAATATTTTGAAGACATGGAATATTACTAAAAATGATGTATTTAAAAATCAGTCCTCAGCTGATACTACAATTAGACTTCCGAATACAAGTATTCTGAATTCAAGTTTTGCAGATAAAACTGAATATTTCATTAAAGTATACTGGCGTAGCTAGTTCTCAGTGGGCCCTGTATTAAAATTCCTTCGAGGCCCTTTTTTAGATATGAAAGCCTTGTTAGTGAAAATGCTATTACACTTGTTGGAGCCCCTATAGTTTGGGGCCCCCGTATAATTGATACGCCTGATACGGCAGTAGCTACGCCCCTGTTGATGTACCAAACAACATTATACTAAACGTATTGTAGTGCTATCTTATAGTATTTTAAAGTCGTACACGAGCTAAAACTTCCTAAATTGCCCCGGTTTAAAACTGAAAAAAAATTAAATTTTATGAAGAAACCTGCTTTTTTTAGCTTAAGTTCGTATCATTATTATTTAGTACATAAATGCTTTGTGTTTCAAAACTTTTGGGAAATTATTACGTTAAGATTAAGCTGAATAAACTGTCATGACAACAAATGCTATCAATATTATGCAAAAATATATTTTGAATAAAAAAAAAATATTTTCAGTCACATTTAATTAAAATAGTGTTTTAATGTAGAACATAAATTGGAAAACAACATATTAAAAAATTAGAGCTTTACGGGCATTATGAGTTTTTGTTTTATGCTTTTACAAACTTTAAATGCATTTTTCTGACTTTTAATTTTGAAGGTATATGTACTTTCTAATCCCTAAGGCTTTTTTTCTGTTCAGGATAGTCTTTAAATTTTTTTTATATACTCCCAAACGTATGTTCTATAAAAGTTAGTATGGATTTAGGGCTGAAATCTCTAGTTATCTTTTTAAAAAATGCTAAAGTTAATATTTTAGAAAATGTGCTTTTTCCAGGTTTAGCTAGAAAAATCTACACTATTAAAATTCGAAGGTAAACAAATGTATCTAATTATCTATCTATTAATGTTTGTTTGTTTGTTTGCTTAGTGCGTCTATCTTCTCACGAACCGCACCCCGAAGAAACTCGCAAAAGGTACCAAACGCCGGGGAGTGATCCTAGGAAGCCGTTTTGACCACTTATGTTCCGTTATTGCAATTAGTTAAAAATATATTAATTAAGAACTTTAAAATGCATAATTGTTTTACTCCTGTTGGTTTTTTATTCCACCGAGCGTCATCTACATTTCAGCTGAGTGAAGTTCCGACTTTCCTCACGTTTTTAAAAAAGCCATCTAATTCTTGCAATCAAACTCAGACAAAAAAATAATTACAGAATCGGAAAGATCATTTTTTTCGCAACGATACGGTATAATTTTTTTTTTTTTTTTTTACAAAATAATGATATTTTCTATTTTTTACGATTTTTTCACATCCATATCCATTTCAAAATCCATACGTTTTTATGAAAAGGATTTCTAAATCGTTCCCTTTGAATTATTTTTCGCTTTAATGAATTGATATTCTACACTAAAAATGTTCATGCTTTTCTCTTTTAGAATCAGTCATTAAAAAAATAAAATGCCGAAAACTTTTTTTTACGATTTTTCAAAAAATACTCAAAATTTTAATTAAATATTTAATAACTTCTTTATTTACAAAAATAATCTCATGAAACATTTTTTCCACATGTAGAACAATATTATCCGTAATCTCTACAAAGATTGAAAAAATTGCTTAAAAATTACGCATTTTTAAAAAAATTTTGTGTTTTTCGTTTATTAGCCTCTTTACGATAATGTACTAAAACAGTATTTCACTTATATTTTTTGTTTAAAAATTATCATTATTTGCAATAGATGTGTGAAGTTTGAAAGCATTAACTTAAAAATCAAGCCTTCAAAAAAAATATAAAAACTTTAATAAAAAACTCGATTTTACTTTATAGGACGGCTGAAAGTTTAGCGCATGCGCCACAAAATGGACGAAGGTCAATCTTTTCTCGGTTTCAGTTTACAACTGGGAAGCGGAGCTGGTACCATTGAGATTAAAGATTACGGGAAATTCAATGTTTTATGCTCTGTCATCACTTACATTATTTGCTATGTATATTCAATTCATTACAGATTACAGATAAAAGTTTTAAATAATGCAAGCTTTTATTTTTTTTATAACAGCTGATAGTTTTCTTCATTCTTAAAGAATGATTTATTGAAGAATAGTGGAATAAAAGCCTTAATAATTCTGAAATATATTTTTATCACATAGTATATTCTTTTTGAAGGATTTATACAGTGAATGTAAATAAATTTCCAGCCCTTTTTACCTTTTTATTCTTATATATTTTTAATTCGTCACGATTCTGTTTTTTTTTTTTTTTTTTTTTTTTTTTTTTTTTTAAAAATAAAAAAAAATTTGTTTTTTTTTTTTTTTTTTTTTTTTTTTTAACAAAACAACGAAACTTTGCATATTTTATGATTTTTTCTAAAAGGAATTCAAATCAATGCGTTTAAACGCCAAAAACTTTTTTTTTTACCAATTTTTAAAATACTCAAAATTTAAAAATCAAACATTTAATAACTTCTTCATTAATAAAAACAATTGCATGAAACACTTTTCCCGTGTGTTGAACATTTCAAAAAATGCTCACAATTTTAATTCAACAATTAATATTGTGGAATTTTGTAAATTGAAAAATTTCTACTTTTCTGTCTTTCTTCAATATACAGCTATTTTTACAAAAAGGTACATTTTTATTTCCGGGAGCTAAAAAATTGCAAAGTGAGTGTTAATGCCTATGTAAACTTTGGCATGTTGGCGAACTGTAAACAAATAATGGCAACGCATAGGGTTGCCTCAGTAATGTGTTTTGTATTAACTCTAACGCTTTATAAAAGTATTTCAGTTCGTTCGAAAGACTTTTATCGGAAGTCGCATTAATAAAATTTGGATTTAAATAATAATCCCGAGTACTCTCCATTAAATTAATAACTCAACATTGTGGTCCCCCAGAGCGCGAGGAAACTTGCGCAGTATTAAAAATAATTTGTTGTTGAATTAAGCGTTCTTAGCTTCGTAAGCAAAATGGAAGGAGCAGAAGCTCTTGAGTCAGATAAAACACTTTCCGTTTCATTTGCGGAAAAAATTGAGACTCTTTTAAATCGTCGTCGTGGCAATTGTAAAGCCAAAATCACAAAATTGCAAACCTTTTTAAAGGACAAAGCTCCAAATGCAAGAAGATTATTGTGATTCAAAATAAACTTGACAATATTTCGGAAATGTTTTCTAGTATGGAATCATTGAAAATAGAATATTATGAAGTTCTAGAAGAAGAAAAATTACCAAATTTGGAATTGACTTTTGACCAAATGGAAGAAGATCTAGAATCCATAAAGGTAGGCTTCCAAACTTTATTATTAAAGCATGATGATATTTCTAAAAATGTGTATCTATTTGTAATACTGCTTTAAGTAATAATGACAATTCAAAATCTAGTTTCGTTAAATTACCTGATGTAAGCCTACCTGAATTTCATGGTGTAACAGAAAATTAGACTGATTTTAAAAAACAATTTGATAGCCTAATTACGAATAATTCAGTGCTAAATGATAAGCAAAAACTATTTTATTTACGTTCTGCTTTGAAAAGTGAAGCAAGTACTATCGAAACCTCGGAAGATATGTTTGAGTCATTAATGACTGTTTTAATTAAAAGATATGAAAACAAACGTCTAATAATAAATTCTCACATTATGAATATTTTAAATTTTGAAAAGCTTTGTATTGAATCATCTAAAGGTCTTCGGAACTTAATTGATGTTATAAATAAAAACCTAAGAGGTTTAAAGCTTATGGATTTAGAAACTAATGAGCTCACTCACCAGATTATAATAAACATTATTATCCAAAAGTGTTAGATAAAGAATCCCTAAAGTTGTAAGAAATGAGCCTAACTTCAACTGAATTGCCGAAATGGGAAATGTTTTTGGAATTTTTGCAAAATAGAACCCAAATATTAGAAAATTTACACGGAGTTCAGGGACCTCCAATAAAATTGGAAACTCCATTTCCAAACAAAGGCAAAAGTTTCATGGTGAAATATAATAATAATAATTGTTTGTTGTGCAAAAAAACACTTCGTTTGTATGATTGTACACTTTTTTAAAAAATGAATCCCTTGCAAAGATTTAATATAGTTAAAAAACATGGACTCTGCATTAATTGTTTAAATAACAATCATAAAGTTGCGCTTTGTAAATCAAACTACACATACAGATTGTGCCAAGGGAAATACAATTATTTGTTACATAGGTCAGAAAACATTCAAAACAGCTCAGAAAGATCATCTTAGAATGCGTTAGTCACTCAGCCAGCTCCCCTTCTGGCGCCCCCTTCTCTTATGCCCGATGCGGTAATAAATAATCCTAGCGAACCTCAAACGATTCAGAAATTCTCTTCTCTAAATAAAAGTAGTAATAAATTCGTTTTTCTGTCCACAGCTATCGTGGGTATTTGGTCTCCAGTGTTAAACAGTTATGTTCTCGGTAGAGTAATTCTAGACAGCGCTTCTCAATCGCATTTCAGACCCTTCAATTTGCTTCAAAACTTGGCCTCGAAAAGAAAAAAATAAATCTCGCAGTCAGCGGATTAAGTGAAAATACAATAAACATTAAATGGAAAATAAATAATGCTTTTATTAGTAATAAGGATTCCTTTTACACATCCCCGTTAGATTTTCTGATTGTTTCTAGCATTACTGATTTTGTTCCTTCCACCCAACCTAATTTTAGAATTAAAAAGTTTAATGATATTAATCGTTCTTTCTTAGCTGATTTTACTTTTGACACACCTGGAAAAATAGATATGATTACAGGAGCGGAACTTTTCTACCAAATTATAAAAGATGGTCGAAAAGTAATATCAGATAATTTAACCCTCATTAATTCAGTTTTCGGATTTATTGTCAGCGGATCTATTAATAGAATTAACCATAAAAGTAGTACTGTGATTGTATTTGTATAATTTAATTTTGAAAAACCGAATGCAAAGGATTATAACATTTTAATTTAACTCATATCCTTGTTGTGAATGTGGTGTAGTGTGGAATTTAGGAAAATGATATACCATCTTCGTCATATTATTCAAGAAAACAGTAAGTTATATTATTGCAATAGAAAATTGTATGATAAATGAATCCTCGTAAAATTCGATACATATTGCAAATAAAAATATACATATATATTTAGGAAGAATCGAAAGTTAATGATAAAAATATTCTTTCTTGCAAAAAATATGTCTTCATAATAGTCAAAAGAATGTGAATGAATGCATATTAACGTCACACTGCTCAGCTACACGAGGGCTTTTGGCGACGGATCTCGCAATTTTGAATCATAGGCAAGGTATGAGGACGACGCCTGAGCTGGCACCCCCCCTCTCCTAACTACCACACCAACGGGAGGACGTTCGAGCTCTCGACAGATTTAACGTACGTCGCTTCCCTACACGGTGGGTCTTTAGTGGTATTGGGCTCGAACTCATGACATGTGCCTGCCATGATCCGACACCTTGACCACTGGGCTATCCTCCTTCGTAATAGTCAAAAGCTGCTTATAAAAATTGTTAGAGCAAATATTATTCGATTCAAGGGAATTATTGAAGAAATACCAACCAAGAAGTTAAAATTTTTTATTAATCTTTCATCTAAAAAATCTCAAAATTAAAAAAAAAAAAAAAAAAATGAAAAAAAGTTTATAAATTATTTTTTATTAAAATAAATCTTTCAGTTAAAATAAGCTTTTCATTTTTCAAAATTTTATTTGCATATTTGTATAAATCAAGTATTAATTTTTACCTTCACGTTATCATATAAAGTATACGTTAGAGTTACGTTATCACAGAGTAGTCAAAAATAGTTTTACAGTAAATATATTAAAAATAATAATAGATAAAAAATATATAGCATATATGTGTGAAAAATTTTATAGTAAAAATATTAAAATTAACCATACATGAAAATACATAGCATGTGTAGAAAATAGTTTTATAAAAAAAAAATATATATACGTAAAAACTATAATGTATATATAAATAGATTTTTAGTAAAGTAAACATAGCATGCAATAAAAAATTAAGAAAATAAGGGAACATTTTTTTTAAAAAATTAGGTTTATTTATTTAATATACTACTTTGATAAATTTCTAAAAATTTGATTTTATGTTTAAAAAACAAGATTTTCTAATTAAGAAAAATATTAATTGTTTCTAAAGAAAATTTGAAATTTTACTTCAAAAAATAATCCTATATATGTAAAGGATAATATATTCTAATATACAAACAAATTTCTAATATTTCAATCTTTTCAACTATACTCAAATTATTATTCTAACAACAGATCAAAAGTTTTAATCAGAAATAAGCCAAAAACTGACATTAAAAATTAATTTTTTTATGTATTCTCTGTAAAAGGTGTAATTATGTTTCGATCTTTTTTATGTTGCGGAAGAACCGAGAACAACTTCTAACTCATTAACTCTAGCTCTGTGACGTAGCCAGACGTAAGAAGATCAAATAGACGGACAGCCACATTTGAATGATACTCGGCCTGTTTGGTGATCTTGGCGTATTTTGAACTGGTTAAAACCTCGAATACTGAAGAGCTCCCTTAACTTTCTGTTGATTATGTTCTGACAGCTGTCATGATGAAAGAAAATGACATGACTTTTAGAATCTTCCCCTTTTCCCGTTTAGGGATGGCTTCTGTTCGTTCCCAACCGTTTGAAACACTAAAACCCCTCTCCCCCCTTCTACTTTTGTTCAAAACTAAAGATAAGGAGATTCTTCTCGATTGGTGAGGTTCCAGTTTGACTTCTACAGTCTGTGATCTCTCTTTTATTGCTCTCTTCCTCCATCGCTCACGTTTGTGATGGACTAAAGACTTAAGATTCCAAGTTCAAAAAAGGTCATGAATACAAAGCTGTGCTCACAAGTGTCATTCTCGCTGTCCGATTTTGACTTAGAACAGGGATGGCCAACCCAAATGACCTTGCAGGCCACTTCGGAAAGCATTATAATCATGCGGGCTGCATATAAAGATTATATATCTTTATATTAGATTTAGATCCATTACAAACATTTACTGGAGTGAAAATTAAAAAATCAACAACAACGGAATGAATTGTTATAGATTTCATTATTTTTCATCTATACAAGCATAGATAATTTAATAATAATAATGCAATGAATCAATGATCTTTTTTTCACACAAATTGTCGAAGTCTAGGTCTACTGAGATTAAATGCAATCAAATTACGCATCCTAAGTTTAATTTGTTTTTGTATCCACTCACATTGAAAAATATATTTCACTTAAGCATAATTTTCTGAATGGCATTAAAATGTTTATAGCTGTGTGAGATGTACTGTGTATTTTGCGGGAGAGAGAGTTTGTAATATAAAATTTAGGAGCAGTCCTTGTTTAAATTTAGATTTTAATATCGAATTTATTGATACGCCGATAAGTTCTTTCCTCTCCTTCATTTTACGTGTTTTTTTTTCTCCTACAAATGGAAAAAGTTGCATTTTCCATTAGAAAACTATTTAGTTTTGCTAGACATTGTGCTGACGAGTATAAAATTATCTCGTGGAACCCAAGGTAGTAAAAACAATAGAATATTCACAATCTAATAGGAAGTATATATATATATACAAAGATAAAATGTGCGTTTTAATATTCTTCTGTTATATTATAATAAAAGTTTAAAAGGTGTTGCAGAATAAAGTTATTATATATAAATAAAATTTTCAGTTTTAATGAATAAGATGCGCCTTAGATATTTGTAACTATACAAATTTCATAAAGAACGCGAATCCATTTTGCATACATATTTATAAGTTTCTTCTCAATTTTTTTATTGTGACTCGTGAAACCCCAGGGTTCCGTGGAACACAGTTTGAATTGAAGAACCCTACGAACTACAAGGAATTTGGGGGGAACCCCATTCCATTTTTAGAAAAATATATCCTGAAACAATATTTAAATTTAATCAACTTGTTATAGGTACTTTATAGATTGTAAAAAAGTATTATATTTGTTATAAAAAAAAATTCATATTATTTTAATATAATTCAGCACTAATAATAAACTCTGTTCCAGGTGTCACTTACCCATGTATTATACTTAGTGATTGGGATATGTTTGCGTTTTTTTTCATTCAATAGCAAATTATTTGCAAGTGAGTCTATGCAAATTATTTGCAGTCGCATTTCATATTGTGTGTCTAATTTGTTTTGACACCTTCTTTTTGTTTCCCCATACGTTGAGAAACACATTGTTCTGATTGGTATTAAAACTTTTAGAGCTGCGTAAAAAGTCTTGTGCATTCTGCATGAGTTTATAACCCGAAACTGAGGAGCCATTCTTGGTTAATTTTAGATTTTAACGTCAAATCTGTTGAATGTCAATAAGTTGCTCCATCTCCTTAATTGGCAAAATTTCTCATTTATCTTTTTTTCTTTTATCATATTAAAATAAAAGTTCAAACCCTAATTTTGATTAAAAAATAATAATAATAAATAAATAATAAACTGGGGGGGGGGGGAGGCGGGACCCCCAACCTCTCGAGAGGACTTTTGTTGTTAGATGGCTATTTAGAGTCCTACCATGCTGCAAAGACAATATACATTTATAACCATCCAGGTCTTCACCGGGAATCAAACCCAGGCCCTACGGCACATTAGTCAGCGGCGCTAACCACTATACAGTATAGGCGGTAAATTGCATGACAATAATACCAACAAAAAGACCCATGATGTAAAGGGTTTGATAGATGTTAAATTTGTAAAGGCTCAATCTTGTTGGCAGGGTGAGGAAAGAAAGGAAAAAAACTCAAGTGAAGTCCTCATCATTATTCCGTGGTGAAGAATAAAATGTATGTGCATACAAAACGAATGCATTACGTTTTCCTTTTCTCTGAGAAATTTTCTCTTACTCTCTTGATGTCAGAACTTCCTGGTGATTTCTATATTTATGTCATTAAAATTTTCTTTTTGTCTTTCGCTTCTTTCCTTTCTCAAAAGAGAAACACAAATTTGCTTTATAAGTACAAAAGCAAATAAAAACATCACGATTATTATTATTTTTTTTTAATAGAATGCGTCAAAGAGAAAAGTGTCGTGGAAGACATAAGCAATGGTACAAGAGAATGTATTTATATATTTAGAATAATCAATACCAAAAATCTTTAAGTATATCGCAGTTAACAAATAATTTTAACTAAAATTAACGAGTCAAAAAGAGAGTAGTAAAATCAAAATATTTCTCTCCTGTAGTTCACATTTTACCATATAGTTAAATTTTAAAAAATTACCAATTGCCGCAAAATCCTGCATACAACGCGCTCTTTTAGCACAACAAATTAGAACGAAATTTAAGGGGACGCGTTATACGCCGGGTATAAGAAATGATAGCTTCAAAAATAAAAAAAGAAATGAGCACAAAAAAATTAGACTTCTACTTAGATTGGAGTACTGTTTATTTAACCCTCTAAGAGGTCTGCACTTAAAGTCTTGCCATTCTGGAGATGCTTCAAAAATGCACCTCACATATTTTTTTGCTTTCAGGCGGGGTTCTCAAAAGCAGTTGAGCCGTATTTTTAAGAATGCGGCTCGGCCGCTTTTGGGAATCTTGCTTGAAGGCAGAAAAAGCATCTCTGGAATGGCGGAATTTTACGTGCAGACCGCTTGGAGGGTTAAAAGGAATGACATACTTAATGAACTTAAAGGGTTGTAGTTCTAGAAGTACACTACCTAAGATAAAAAAAAAAACCTAAGATAATACCTAGAATAAACCATTTCAAAACATAAAGCATTGTATACGTACAATTTAAGTTCCTTAAAAAAAAAGGAGGTACGCGTTATACCGTGAATATACCTAAAAATTAAAAAATGCAGCTTGAAAGTATAGATGAGCGTTATAAACCAGATTTTAATGTATTAAAAAACCTCTAATCCTTATATCCAAATAATACTCATTGCTCACTTTAGTGATTAATAAAGCTTGTTTTGAGTAATTTTATAAATATTTTTCAGTTAAAAAAATATAAGAAAAAAAAAAGATAGTCCCCCCACATTGTATGTGTTGTACTTTTTTTAAAAACTGCAAACAACTGCTGATATATATGTAAGAAACTAGTCCCAACTTTCCTAGGAATGAAGAGACTTAAAGTACACGTTTCTTTTTTTCTTTTCACACATATCCTCTTTTAACCCCCTACAATTTCTAAAAAAAACAACATTTCTCGTTCACAACCCACCAAACGAGTCATAAATCACCATTTGTTAATGGAACATACTGGGAAATTTCCGCAAGAAGGCGGAGTTACAGGTTTACTTTCCCCTCTTTCCAAATGCGCAATGCTGACTTAATAATTACTCGCAAAAAAATTAATTTAAAAATTTTAAAGTATGCGCGTTTGAAAGAGCATAAGAAAAGGAAATTTTTCCTGTTTTTACTTTATTTATCCGATACTTAAAAATATTTTTATGATCGTTTTAATGCACTAGATATGAATTTTCAGATATTTGTATATATAAATAATACTTAAAAATACTTAGAAATTTTTTTTAAAAAATCGAAAAAATGGAAGAATTTAATATTTTTTTCGCTTTTTTAGATGCATTTTATTTCATGCAATTGAAAGCAATGCCCTTGATGTAAATATACGAGAAAGAAACTCCATAGGATTAACATTACGCTCGAGATTTCGTGGTGGCGTATCAACGGGACCCTTAAGCAGTTGACTCCAGAGTCTCTAGCACAATAACCAATTTTATGGTTCTCTCTTAATCGATAGCGTCATTACTCCTTAATTATTCTCATGACACCATCACGACACAGTTTCTAGTGGACTGGTTTTATTCTGGAATTTATATTTTTTTTTTTCTCTCTGCCTCTCAGCGTCAGAACTGGTACGGATTTCATCAAATAAAGATCCTTTTTTAAAAATTAAGACTGATTCTGGCTCGAATTATGTCATATATACAGGTACTATACTGTTCAAATGAATTGGGACAAATGGGAAAAAATGATTTTTCTCTAAAAATTTATCTTTTAATCATTACATATCTTACAAGAACTGAAAAATCTTCATATTAGTAGGAAGTATGTCCTTTTTTAGCAGAAATGACCTCTTGAACACGTTTTGACATTGACTCTGCTAGTGTACTTGACTCTTTATCATTGAGGAATAACACTTGTACAGCAATTTTTATTGTTTGTTTTGTTGTAGTGCAATTCATCTTAGCTGAACGATTCTTGAGAATATGCCATAAGTTCTCAATAGGATTTAGGTCAGGTGAATTACCAGGCTAATCAAGAACTTGTATTTATTTTCCAGCTAAAAAGTGTGGACTAATTTCCAATTGTGACAAGTCATATTGATTCCAATTTTTCCGTGAATCCTACTGTGTCTATGTATTTGACAGAATTCATCATAAGCTTTGAAGATTCCAGTGCCATTTGTTGTGAAAAACATCACTTTAGAAGGGTGGAACAAACTCTTAACAAAAAGTCCAATTCCTTTTCTGCTGTTATTTGCCCCATTTCAAACTTTATTTTGTGACATATAGCCATCTGTCGATAGCTATGTCGTGGGGGTTCCGCGTATGTTAGAGGTGTGGGATTATCGGAAGGATGAGACATTCTATAACTCTTAATACAACTTTTATTAAGAATTTAACTTAAATTACTTATATAACGAACAAACTTATTTTAAGTGAGAATAAACCAAAGTATGCCGATTTATTTAAGTCAGATCGCACAACTAGGTCACTTATCAAAATATAACTAATTATCTGCCTAATCTCGCTTTCTATATTATACAAGCTTTCGGAATATAATCCTCCTACCTTGGTTGAAGACTCAACGATTCTGATACTTGCAGATAGATTGATGTACTCGTGTGCAATCGTTCCTCTTTGTAATTATTAACGAGGGTGGGCGTCTCCTTGATTCTTGAGTAGGCCGTCTAAACACTTGTTCCGAACTGCTCCACACTAACCTTTCTCTAAAATTGCCATTCTTTCTCACTAAACTTTCTATCCTTTTAAAGGTTATCTTATTTGCATTGTTGCTTCGTTTTTCCTCTTGGAATTGGGTTGGAAAAGTTTTGCCATTAATCGTGGCCGTCAAAGAACGTAGGAGTTATGTTAGAAGAAGAACGCGAGAGATGTCACAATACTGGCTGAAGTACCCACTCTTAACGCGAGTTTATTTTTTAAAAAAATGATAATACATTATTCTTGATATAATAGCTTTAATTGTAAGGAGAGTAAAACCAAGTGCATGACAATGTATACAAAAATGTAAAATGATTTATTGAAATGAATACTCATATTATAAACGGTTTTGAATGAACTGTAATTTTAAGCCTCGCAGAATTAGCATTTAGAATAAATGTTAAGTAATAAAAAAAGAATATAAAATTCTAATGAATAACAATTGTGTTATTTTTTTAATATTTAAAGCGAGAAAGCCCGGGATCAGGTCCCAATTCTTTTTTTTATAATTATTTTCAATATACAAGATAAAAATCACAATTTCAGTGAATAATTTAACTAAGAGAAAATATACTTACCTATTTCAAGGATTTTTCTATTTGTCTTTCGTAATTTGAGAAAATATCCAATAAAACTGAACTAAATTGTTCCAAATGTGCGTGACCTTAATAAAGGACACAAATCACAGACACTTTTTGCTAACATTACAGGAAAGTTATTTGCAAGCAAAACTGTCACATTTTGTTCACTTTATTGTAATTTTAATGTCCTTTGATGATCGACAAATATCCTGTTGAACTTTTTCTTGCTTGTGTCTTTTTGACAGGGTGAAGTGTATTTTGTGGTACACTTATGGCTTCATATTTTCTTGATAAAGTTCTTAATGTAGCTATTGAAAATTTTCCTTTCGTTTCATGTTTATTGCTTTTCTCAAATTTACTTTCGCTAACATGATTAATATGCATTATTTCAGCAAGTGTTTCCCTTGTTTGATCAGCTTCAATTTCCTTTCAGAGAGATCACAGATGTCCAATTCTTTTTTTATATTCTGCTCATTTACATTTATAAACCATAATCAGTCGTACAACACCAAAATTAAAACCACTAAGTTATTCATAGAAGAAAATGCAGCATGTTCAAGAAAATATTTTTGAAAAATAGTGGTCGTGCCGGGAACTCGGTCTAAACAAGTACCTTAAGATTCTAAAAAAACGTTTGCCACTCCCAAGAAAGGAGATATGTTTTCAATTCATTTTAGCTCCCATTAAGACTGTCATATTAGAGGATTCTCTGTCAAGGTCATTGGTAACAAATAAACAGTTTTCCCAGAATTAACGATTTTTGTATTATATGTTTCAGTATACTCATAAAAATAAATCTTGGCCAATTAATCCTTCAAAGTGCTCAATATGCTTATCCATGTATCTTAAAACTCTTTCACATTGTGAAAAAAAAAGCGCAACAGAATTATATAATTGACAACTTCTCTAAAAAAAAGGGATGCAGGTAACCATACCAGTAAGTTCGAAAGCCAGCAAAAGTAATATTTTAGGTTAAAAGAAACGTAATAAAAAAATCTCTCATCGTAGGATTACAGCAAAGCAAACAATTTTTTTTTTTTTATTTAGTTATAGGATCAAATATAGCTAATGAGTGTTCAAAGTAGAATCTTTAATTTTTTATGACCTTTTTTCACCAGATGATATATATAAATCATATCAAAGTAAATCTGTATTTTTTTATTATATCAGAAAGTATTTTGTTTTTTTTTCATTCCAGTAAATTAATTTTTTTTAATCTTTTATTTTCGATATGCTCGCCCCCCCCTTGAAGGGTTATCGCACCCCCCCCAGGGGGCGCCCCCCACAGTTTGAGAAACACTGTAGTATGGACATTATTAAGTACATGCAAGGTAAAAAAATTATTTCTATGTATACCTATGATTTTGAAGATTTATTTAATTCCATAGATATAGAAGACATGTTTAAGATTCTTAAAATAGCATATAGCAAATACTTTTTAAATAGGATATTAAAATATGATAAATATATTTCTATTATTGAATTAGTATTAAAAGAAAATTATATTTTCC
>BMAV01012938.1:81806-107838 GCA_019973955.1 Trichonephila inaurata madagascariensis | reverse complement strand
GGAGTTGGTAAGATGTTGTTTAAATATTTTTTTTTTTTAAATAATAAAATTTTCTGATACATTTTATTATTTTTCATGAAAAATTGTGCTAACTTTTAACCCAAAACTTTCTTAGGTGTCTTAAAGGCAAAAAATTCTCACACAAGAAGAAATTTTGCAATTGATGAATAAAGCAGTTTCTGATCTTTAGGAGCCTTCGGATGATGACAATGCTATGAACAAATACTGGAAGGAGAATCAAGTTCAGATGAGAGAGATGAAGAAAAACATGGAGATATTTGCAATGGGAAGACACAATTTTGGATCATTCTTTATCATCAAAGTCTCTTGAACATATTCATTTAATTAATTTAGCTGTTTCAAATTCTTGGTTTCTATACTAACAAGATGGAATATCAAATAAAATTCCTCCAAAAATCAAAATGGATCTCTTAAAATTTGTTAGTGATAACTGAAGTGCGCACGCGTTAGCAGCCTCTCCACCTACTAACAAAAGTATTTTAATTGATGATGAAGATAACAGTGTTGTAATTCCTTCCTCAAAAAAAAAATCGAAGTGTTATAATCTGTCTGCTATACATATCATGACTATGCCAGGATAAAAGGCATGTGTGTTAATGTGTTCGATGTGTTAATGTTATTTCATGGACTCGCACACAAGTGCAGCTTTGAAAACTGCGAAAGCCGCTAGAAAATATGCTGTGAAAAATGCAATGTTTATTTATACTTGTCAAAAACATAAACATGCTTTAAAGATTTTCACAGTAAAAAAAATAATGAGAACCAAAGAATTAATTATATATCAATACTTCCTTACAGCATTTTTAGTTTTACATATTACGGTTTCTTCTTCAAAAGGGTTGACTGTGAATCAACGCGAATTGACAGCCCAAAGATTTCCCAAAAGAATTAAAGGTACTCAAATAGATCGGTCACAACCTCCTTCCTTCAAAAGTATTATTTTGTACTTTTTATTATCAGGCTGAAATGAAACTTTTCAATATTTTTCACCCACGCACTTCAAACTGCAATACACAACTGCACTCAATACATTAGAACAGAGATTCGAAAACTTTTTTGTCTCGTAGACTACTTGCCATGTTTTCCAGTTTTGGACAAACCCTTGCTTACCTAACACTGAATTCTTGGAACTTGGAATGAGTTTTTGATAACTGGTGTCTCATTGAAAAGATTTCAATTTCTAAATATAGTGAAAAACTAAAGAAACACTATGTTAATTTTTAAGCATTTATAAATTGAATTGCAATTAAAATTTAATAACATAAAACAACTAAGCAATAGACAAATGCTTTAAATGGCTCGATGGTTCACGTTGATGAGAACGGAAACATTATGTTTGTGAAAACGCGTCAAAACTGACTCATTTTAGATAAAAACTCACAATACCGTTATTTTGTTAGACCGTGTCCTGGCAAAATAAACGGTCTATTCGATTCTGGAATGATTGATTTTCGTCTGAAGGAAGTTTGGATTGCAGTTTTAAGGAAGACAGAACTGTGTGTTTGAAATCTTTCCCCTGCCGTCCTTCAGAGACTCTACACGACAAGGGTTGGCCAATTATGCCTAAGGTGTTAAATTAATATTTTTTTAACTAACTGTAATTTAGGAATTTAAATCGTCCAAATGGATTCTTCAGATTATTTCCCCTTTTTTGATACCTTTGGCGCGTTTTTGTGTTCGGCGGTTCGTGGGAAGATAGCCTCACATAAATAGATAGATATGTTTGTTAATTCTTGAATTTTAATAATGTAGATAAATTGGTGTTCATATTATAATAATATATTGCGTAAGTAAATATGTAACATCTGTGTATGTGGATTATTCTATTCATTGAAAGCCAAAGTTAATGTCACGCCTGGGCTTAAATAAAACCGTAGATCCAAATTTACACCTCATAAACCCTCCATTTTTCTTTCATTGATGTGGATTTCTTGCAGGTCGCCATTAATCCTTAGTGGTCAATATTGACCACTTTGGGAATCACAGCCCTAAAAATGCTGCACATATTACTTTCAACCCTTCATCACTATTGCTGCCTAATTGGTTGAAAAAACAATTACTTAATACTACAATGATCTTGTACTTGTCTTATCGTTTTCAGAATATAAATGAAACTATTTTTCTTACAAAAAGATTTGATATCAGCATGAAAAAATACATTAGAACCAATACCAGCAATAGGTACAGTGAAAACAAAACATTAAATCAAGCATAAAAAATAGGTAAAAAAATTAGTGTGTGCAGAAATTTTTACCACCACTGTACATCAGCGTTTCTCAAACTGTGGGGAGCGCAACCCTAGGGGGGCGTGATAACCCTACAAGGGGGTGCGAGCATGTCGAAAATTAAAGGTTTAAAAAAATTAATTTACCTGAATGAAGTAAAAAAAAATACTTTCTGACATAATAAAAAAATACATTTACAGTGATATAACTTATATATATCATCTGGCGATATATTTCATCAAACATAAAAGCTTTCACTTTGATACATTCATTAGCTGTATGATCCTATAACTAAATGAAAAACACAATATTTTGTTTGATTTACTATAATCCCACGATTATAGAGATTTTTTTTATTAAGTTTTCTTTTTTAAAAAAAAAAAACCTAAACTACTATTTCAGAGAAAAGACCAAATCCAGACCCAGAGAAACATTCTAGGAAGATAAAAAATTCATCTGTGTTTGACTTTCGAACTTACTGGCATTGTTTGTTCGTTCCTTTTTTATGTCTTTATTTTTCATTCAGGAAAGTTGTAAATAATGCGCTTTTTTTCCCCATACGAAAGAGTTACATTATATTCGGAAAAGCACAGAAAGCACCTTGAAGGATTATTTGGCCAAGATTTATTTTTATGAGTATTCTGAAACATTTTAAGCATCATGAAAAACATTTTACACAATTCCTTTTTAGAACTAACATTCATATTTTTACATTGATTATACATTTAACCCGGGAGCGGTCACATGGGGTGCAGAGTCAAAGGACAGAAAAACTACAAAAATCTGAACAAAATATGACAGTTTTGCCTGCAAATATCATTCCTGTAATGTTAGTGAAAAGTGTCTGGGATTTGTGTCCTTTATTAAGGTCGTGTTCCTTGGAAATATTTTAGTTCGGTTCTATTGGAATTTTTCTCAAATTATCAAAGAAAAAATGAAAAAAAAAAAGGTAGAAAGTAGGTAAGTATACTTTCGCTTAGTTAAATTATTCACTGGAATTGTGATTTTTATCGTGTACAGTAAAAATAATTGTAAAAAATGCTTTGGGTGATTCCGTCACCCCATGCGACTATTAACATTAGGATCGAGTGCGCGTCTGCCCCCGGATTAAAACATTTTGTAGTCTTCTCGTTTTAAATATTAAAAATAACACAATTATTCTTTATCGGAATTTTACATTCTTTTTCATTATTAAACATTAATAATAAATGCTAATTCTGTGAGGATTACAATTACACATTTCGTTTAAATCTTTTTATAATATAAACATTCATTAAAAAAAATCATTTTACATTTTTGTATTCATTGCCGTGCTCTTGGGGTTTTACTCTCCTTACAATTCAGCTAGTGCATACTGGGTGACTTACCACTTTGTCGCTTACCATATGCACCCAAGGTTGTGGGTTCGACCCCGGCCATGTCGGTAGATTTTCATGATGCAGAAAATCGACAGCGGCCATGTCGTATGTTTATGCGGCATGTAAAAAATCCCTTGAAGTGCCTGTTTACTTGGCTGCCAAAATCCTTAAAAAAATTCTTAAGTTCAATTTCGTATCGTTAGAGCTCAGGGTCTCCCTCTGAGGAGGAAACTGGGCCGCAAATATACTTGCGGTAATTGGTATCGCCTATTATACGGTACCGCACTAAAAAGTGATACCAGCTCTTGGGGAATGAGCTAAGTCTGCAAAGGTAAGAAAATACCAACATTTGCAATTACATATTTTGCGCAGACGTCGGATAGGTTGCCCACACTCATGCAGACGTTCGCGAGAATGCTGATTGTGAAGGATATGATAGAGAGCAACATAGACTAGACTATTTTTCTAATGACATTTAAACTTTTAGGAATGGATGATGGAAGAAAAAGTAATTTGCTTAAAATAAATATTACTTAAAAGTAGCAAATACAAAATTTAATACTTATGTTGTGAATTTATACGGTTTATAATTAAGATCGTTTGGTAGCTTTAGCGCCAAAGCGCATTATTATTGTATAAGGGGGGGCGATAAAAATTATGATTGAAAATTGGGTCGCCAATAGTGAAAGTTTGAGAAGCACTGCTGTACATAATTAAAATAAATATCATCGTTAAGTAACAAACCTTATCTCTCGCTTACTCTTTTCATACATAACTTGTCATTAAAACTACTACACCAGGAAGGAATGATGTGCAGAATCACATGAAAGGGAGAAGAGTTTCGCAAATGAATTTAGAGGAGAGAGAAACGTATCTGAAGCACTGCATAAAAGAAAAATTGTGTCTCAGTGAGAAAGCGTTTTGGAATTAGCTCAGAATATGCCTCGAATAATAAGTTGAAATGCTCACCAGCATGCGTCGGAATTCGATAGAGGCAGGATTGTTGCCTATCGAGAGTGTGGATTATCCTTCGCTCTGGTCGAAATCCAATCACTGCCATGCGAATGCTGAATCAATGGGTTGCTGAGGGTCTTACTGAACTACATGCAGGATATCCACGACCTCTCATGATTAACGCCTGAGAGGACAGACATATTGTGAGGTTAGGCCAGCAAAACAATACAAACACATCACGGACCTTTAGTAAGGGAATGGGCATGTTTGCAGCATGCACAGTATCCACTCATACTGTCCGATGACGCTCTCACTACGGCAACCATTACTTCAGCTTCCCTTATCAAGGCAGAAAAGAGAGATACGGCGATTCTGGTGCACCCAATGGCAACAGGTGTGGCCATCCAGGTTCTGCATTCAGTATTTTGATGACCGTATACGTGTGTCCGTAGTCTCCTAGGAAACCATATAGGCATACTAAGCGTGCACGTGGTGGGAGGGATTAAGCACTCATTGGGTACATGACACGCATATGTTTAGTACAGATCGAAGGTAATTTGAAGGTGTATAGGTATATTTTTGCAACCTTATGTCCAGTGGTCATGTCCTATCTTCGAGGTCAGCAAAAATGCCCTCTTCTAACAAGATAATGCAAAACCACATGTTGCACGTAGTGTTCTGATCTTCCTCGATACACAGGGTATTCGATTGTTGCCCTAGCCTGAGGGGTCTCCAGATCTTTCACCCACTGAAAACATCTGTTCATGGGCTACTGAGAGACTGGCCCACCACTCTTCTCCAGATAAAAGTGGAATAAAAGTGTGGCAAAGACTTGAAGCAGCATGGAATGAGTTGCTCATATGTGTCATCCAAGCCCAGTTCGACTTCATACCTAACCGGGTAAGAGCCTTTTGAGCTGCTAATGGTGTTTCTACTAATTTCACACCCCTGAAAACTTCCAGACTGCTACCAAATTTAATCATTTGGCCATACTGTTTACGTATAATAAATATCTTCTTTGTATTTGCTATTTTAATGGCCAGCGGTGTATTTAGTATACTTTCATTCAATATTTAGAACTAATAATGATTGACAGCGGAATTTTTTTTATATTTTTGTTGTTTTATTTAAACCTCATATAATCTGTCTCTTTACTGAATAAAAAATAAAAAATATCTTCGCGATTTTAAATTTTTGTTCTAAATGTTGTCATACTTTAAAACAAATTAGTGGAATAATGTGAATTTCTCCGTTGCTTTTTCTGATGTACTCGAACACTTTTCAAGGTTAGACTGTGTTTTAGAGAAAGTTAAAGTGCTAATAGCAACGCCTACGAATTTGAAATATTTATATTTAGTTAACGATGTGTGTGAAATATGAAAAGTTATTTTAATGTACACTGTCACAAAAAATTTTAAATTATTTTAAAGCTTTTGTCATGTAACGTTCAGATCCTTATGTTTTCCTTTTTTAGAGTAGTTTCGAAGTGCAAATTAGGGATTTATAGCCCAAGGAAGAAAAAGATAATTATGAAATTTCATCGAATTCTAAAAATGTTTCGTTTCATGTTTTAAAGCCATAACTTGTTTTTTGGTAGAAAACCACAAATTATAAAGATGGAAAGCATCATAATCTATAGATTCATTCAGAATTACATTTTTGGGGTTTTTAGGTTTCTCCGAAGAACCTACTCTGAATTCACCGAGAGGTGACCGATAATAAAAGAATAGGTCAAGTGAAAATTATAGTAACATTTATATTTAGAGCAAATGTTAAATATATCCAACCAAAACAGAAAACTTTTTTTTTTATTTCTTAACATAAACATTGAGGCATTTATCCCCACTAATTTGAACATACCTTCACGGTTGTACTGCTTGTTAAGTTACTTGTAAGGAATCTACAATGGGTTCTCTCTGATAGGCAAAGTATTTCCCTACAAAAAATTTCTTCAAAACTTTCTCCAACATTTTAATTTCGCTTTCAACAACAGTTTGGTTTGATTTGACTCGCGTGGGGTTCTTGGGAAAGTTGAACTTAGTGTAACTTCTTCCTTTTTGCAGCTGTATACGATCGACAAAAGTCTGATAACTCCGAATACTCTCTTCCATTGTTTATTTCCGTCAGCTCAATTGAGTGACAGAGTAATCAGTGAGTGGTGGCGTTTACTGGTTGAGTTATTACAGAGTTAATGTGTCTAGTCATGGTCTTGAAGTCACTTTTATATATTTTTTGTATCGAACTCATCTTGAATTTAAATAAAATCTGACAAGGAATCAGAAATACTATTCTCCATCAATTGAAGCCTTTTTTTACTATCTGGATATTATTTCAATTGAATGAGATTTCATGCTTTGGAGGTTATGTATTAGATACTTACATAGAATCCAGTAACATACTATTATGTACATTGTTAAATAAGTTATTACAATGTCTCCGCCCTACCACGCTTTGAAATTATACTTCATCTAATGGAATGATAATAATAGACATCCGCCAATTAAAAAAAACAAACATTGTTCCTCCTATACATTAAAAAAAGATAGCAATGATTTTAGTTTGGGGGCATCCATAGGCTTGATTTGTATTGATTAATAGGATTTTATCTTATAGCAGCTCATAAGTATTATTTTTATTTTGCCTTAGGTCAAACTTTTATTACATTATTTAAAATAGATTTTGATATTATTTAAAATTATACTCGAGAGAGAGAAATTACTTCTAGTTAACGTATTTTCGATGCACAAAATGTCTGGGATGCAATTTTAGTTGCTTTTGAGAATAATATAAAAGGAGGATTTGAAATATTTTCAAACAAGTGAACTGATTATTACGCATTCATGCAGTTTGTATTCAATACAATACTTCTACAGATAGGTCAACAAGAGTGTAAATAAAAACTATTTTAGCTGCTCTTGAGATAGAAAGGCGAAAACCTAACGTCGTATTATGTGGACTGTAATTAGATTAGATAAAAAACAAGTCTTTTGCAACGCTAAACCTTTTGATTCGTCGTTTCGTGCACCCGCCTGTGACGGGGAACAGCTTTCGAATGCTATTTCTTACAAAATTACAGATGGCGCAACTATACTCTGTTGCTGTAGATGACGTAACACTAACCACACCAATGAACAAGTATGGAATATTTTTGGTACATCTGCTCTTCTCTCAGTTTCTTGTAACATTGTGTAAATACAATTGTTGAGAGCAAAGAATCCTATTGCTGTATTACAAACAATAATAGTTGTGTAAATACAATTGTTGAGAGACATAATCAAAGAATCCTATTGCTGTATTACAAACAATAATAGTTGTGTAAATACAATTGTTGAGAGCAAAGAATCCTATTGCTGTATTACAAACAATAATAGTTGACATGAGAACCCATTGCGTAATTGAAACTCGACAGAATTTTTCAAATCTAAATTGAAAATTAATGTCATGATGTTATAAATATTTCATAATCAGAGCAACGTTGAGTCAAACAATTGTGAAAGAATTCGAAGGATGTAGCAATTGAATCATCGTTCTCTAAAGGAGTCACAAGCAATCCTGAAATGAATCAAAACATTTATTGATCCTTAATCATTCAGTCAACATAACAGAGATTATCAATAACAATATTACAATTCCAAAGACATAAAATAATAAACGATCCAAGAACAAAATGTGCTTTTCCCACGGATATTCTAATGGAAGAGCCATTTCATTATTTTCTGTACTTGTATGTCCTTGATCGATTTCTGATAATTCAGAAAATAAATAAGTTTCGTCGACATTTTCTTCAGTTGGAGGAACTAATGCTAACATTAGGAAAGCCCACTTTGGAAGTTTTCCCATCCATGTTAAAAATGGTGGCTGCTTCGTATATCGAGCTAAAAGGGATCCATTGACCGCCTGGAGAGAGGAAAGCAACGACAAAACTAAGACACTGGTCACATATTCCACTAAAAATAAATCATATTAGTTGCCGTTAGTAAGAGGTTTCCTTTGATTCTTCTAAGCATTATTTGAAGCTATTCTTAGGAATCCAAAGGGTTAGGAAATGAAGAATAGGGTGCACTCTTTAGTAATCATACAAATCAGTAGCCCTATAGACAAGAGAGTTTTAGCATAAAGATCTCTCGTCTCCCTCCCACAAAAGTAGCCACTGATTACAACTTTTGGAAGGATTGGAGATGAAAATTTTTTTTTTAAAATTCGCTCATTAATTTGGCATCGCGCAAGAGATAAACAATCAAATCCTGGATATCAATACATTGACGTTCAAATCCATATTTATGAAATACGTAACAAAAATAGGGAAATATTGAAATGGTGCATTTGAAATATGTCTAATGATCAATATATCTATCTTCAAATCGCATTTCCCCTAAAAGTAGCCTAGTGGCCAAGGTATCGGATCGTGGCCGGAATTCGAGGCCAGTACCACTAAAGACCCGTCGTGTAGGGGAGTGATGCATGATAAAACGCCCTCCTGTTGGTGTGGTAGTTAGGAGAGGGGGTGACAGCTCAGGTGTCGTCCTCGTCACTTGACCCTAGTTCAAAATGACCGTTTCCAAAAGCCCTCGTGTAGCTGAACAGTGCGGAGTTAATATTCCCTCATTCCTCTAAGAGTAATGATATTGTAATGTCATAATGAATTGCGAATGAATGTATTTTCATGATAGGGCCCATTACTGGTTCAATAATAGAAATATTAATTAATATAATGAATCCCATTGATTTATTTTGCATTTCTGCAATATTTAAGCACCATAAAAAACTGTGCAAATTTTCTAGCTTCCAAACTTTGTTTCCTATTCTCCTTTTCAAAAGGATCGCAGCGAAATCAATTCCAAACAAAAAATTACAGATTAAAGAGTTTTCCACCCTTTTATAATAGATCCCATCCATTAGTGTACGAGAGTTAGAAGGAAGATTACTCAATTTATTAACAAGTCATTTATTCCTGACCTTCTAAATATTTGAAGATAAGTTCTAATTAAAGCCGGCACTAATTCAATTGAAATATCCAATTGACCAAATCGTCAATCTTAAATATAAAGCAAATAATCTACGAAGCGCTCTCAACTAGCTTTACGTTCATCACTAACTGTAGCTTCTAACCTCTCTCTCCCTCGAACCTGAAAGCTAATCTTTAAATATAAGCCTTGTTTTGCATAATTCGCGCCTTCTTCTTCGGGAGAAAGTTTTCAATAGAATAATATTTAAAGCAACCCTAAGAGGGTTAGTAGGAGAACACGTTGAAAGAGGTGTCACCTTTTTCCCCTTCTACAGACTGAAAAGGAGTTGCATTTTTCACTTTAAGAGACGGGTTCTTTAACTGTGGTTTCAGTTTCAAACCGATTTTATACTAATGTAAACCAAACTAATGTAATGTAATGTAATGCAAGGAATGAATCGTGAGTAGTGAGTCGTTCGTCCTCGAGCTATCATTGCAGTTCGGAGAAGAAAGACTGTTGCAGCTGACAAGTGGATCAAAAGAGAAGTGTGCAATCTTATAAGTTTAGATTAGGACTGCTCCCAAGGTTATTAAAATTGAATAAATTAATTAGTCTGAAATAAAAACATTATTTTTCTGCTTCTTCAACGACCTGTACTACACCTGCAACCATCGGGTTGTGTCATGGTGAGTACGGTGGATTCTTGAGCACAGTAATGCGTTTGTCCGCCAAGCACTGCTTTACAGAGAGCTTTTCTGCTAACAAAAGAAAGTTCCAGAAAATACGCATATCTTCAAACCATGAATTTCTGAAGGACATTGTTTTATCTTATTACCTATTATTGGAGTCACGGAGCCATGGACGGGGATTATTCTACTGATGGCCAAGAGATTTCCAGCGGAAACCAACAAAGAGGTAGTGTTGATAGCAGTCCGGGGAACTGTTCCTTGTTTCATCCAAAAGGTGACGAGTAAAAGCACGACACTCATTAGGCTCGGAGTAAGAATACCCAAAACAATGAGGGGCATGGATCGCTGAATCTGGAATGTGAAAACGCCCACATCGCTCACGATTCCTAAAATTCAAACAAAAGTCTTTTAGATAACATGGCTGAATTCATACATTTTCCAACTTGGAGGAAATTCAATTGACCTAATCAACATAAAAATCATTCTTTTTTTTCACTCGAACTACAGCTGCGAGATTATTTGAGCAAGCAAAATGTCTTAAGAGATCGTCAGAAAATTTGTAGATCTTTTACTTACTGTTGATCTATTTTTGATAGTTTCCTTTTGAAAGCATTATGACAACTTGAAATTTATAACAGAATAGAACAAAACAAAGAAATTAAGTGCATTCTTAACTAATAAATTTCTGCCAGTTCAATATTTTTTGTTCAAGGCAATTACTTTTATAATCAATTACTCACAAATTATTTTTCTGGCAGACGTTTTTATAAGCATAATTTTGTGTGTCATTAAGAGAAAAAAAACTCGCATGTTATTTGATTCCTAACCAAACCAAAAAATAAGTACCCAAAGCTTCTCTGAACTCTGTGTTTGAATCGGATTGAAGATTTTCTGATTTAGAAGCTATTGCTTTACAACTTAAAATTAAATTTCCTTAAAGATTATTTTAATATAGTAATACAAAACTGAAAGAAATACAAAATTTAATAAAAGAATTCACTAAAATTCAAAAGAAAAAATGCGAAAAGAAAGGTACAAAAATCCCTTTTCAATTAACGTATAATGTAAATTTCAGGGCTTGGTAATTCTCTGAGAAATTACATTACAAAATATACATTTCATAACTAGATTTTAGTAACTTGGATTTTTTCAGAGCAATCAAAGGGTAAGAATTTAGTTTAAATGATAAAGAGTATATTTATATTTACATAGAAAAAAGTATTGCTTGCTCAATAGTTTATTAACGTAGCATTTACAAAGGGTTATTGGGTCTTATCCATGATCAATGGAAGATATTCAGTTGACAGCCAAACTTGCCAACGTCAGGACTTTAAAAATCGACAGATTGAATGTGCTTTAGCACTTTTACACGGCGAGTCTTCAATTGATCAGGACTAAACAGAAGACCATGTTCATAACCACCCAGAGGTTCTTATCAAGGACCCTTACGTACACCCCACCTCCCTTAATTCATTTGTAAGAGAACGAAAAATTAGGATCCGATCTTTGTAGAACACACCTGCGATTTTTTTTTTTTTTTTTGAAACAATACATGTACACATTTTTTTGTTTGAACGACAAAAGTTGCAAGGTTCAGCTTTGGGGGAGTGATAATTTAACAAAAAAATATTTTTTATTGTACAATATTTTTAAGAAAATAACAGGAGAAAAATCCAAGAAAATAGCTAAGAATTATCACAAATAGAGAAATAACACATACTAAAATAAACTACGCTAAATGAAAGAAGAAACTTTCATTTTAAAGCTTAAAGGTTAAACGATTTAATGACTGTGAGAAAAAAATGAACGATTTGAAAAAAAAATAAATTCTGTGCATTTGTGTCGACATTTTAATGAAGTTTTCTGAAAGGTTTGGAAATCTGTTACTTCAAAAATTCTGTTTTTCTCAACCCATCTGAATGATCAACATAATGAAAGATTTTCTTTTTAATTTCAAGAGCTTGCAATTATACGTCATTTGATGTATTTAAGCTGAATTTTTTTAAAGAAACCTTTCTCAAATAATTTTATTATCAAGATGTGTAGAAACATTTAAGAAACTGATATGGACCACTTTTTAATATGAGTTGTTTTACAAAAAACAACTAAGAATAAATAAATGCAATAAATAATTTCGGAACATGTATTTTTTTACCGACATCTACTTCCATCCTTGTCTTTGAAGATGTTACTGACAACACGTTCCACAAGGGATTTTCGATAATGAAATTCCTCCTGACATACGTAGTATGCGTGACAGAAAGTTCCGAATAATTCATCTGAAGCAGATCGCCCTGGTAGAAAAAATATCAAAATTAAAACAATTTTTATTTTTCTCGTAACATTTTAATTTAACACGCTTTTGTTATTCCTTGATTTAAGAATATAGAAATAATTCAATATTTAATTTGTGTATTTATCTAAAACCAAATGACTTGAATAAATTTTTAATGTATTGAAATTTCTAACAAAAAATATTTTGTTATTCTTATAATAAGTAAAACGACTTCAAGTATTTTCCAACTTTTATGCACATTTTCACTCTTAAATAAGTTAAATAACCATCTCTCTATTTGAATGCAAGTAATAATTGCTAGTAATCTTTAAAAGGACTCGGTACCCTTTGAACTACTTTCTTTCTTTATGTATTTAAAAATTATATTTTAGCATTTTACACACATACCGTATTTTCCTGTATATAATCCGCGAATTATGTGTTAAAAAAGTTTCAAATTTCGTTGTGCGTATTATAAGCAGCCGCGGATTATCTGAGAAAAAACATTCTCCATCAGAAAAGCTAACAATAAAGTTTTGAAAGAAATGCCGTTTTAGTTCTTTATAAAATAAATAATAGATGGCACTTTCATGACTCGGATGACGTATTTCAGCCATAACTAGTTTTTGTCCAATTACATTCAAAAACGAATTCGATTCCTCGGAAGGAAAAAACAGTTACTAGTCGCTGGCCCTATTTCCAATTTTCTGTTGACTAGAGCTATAACGTCCTTTGAAAGTTTTCATCATGTTGAAGCGAAAGCATTAAGTTACACTTCAAACTTCAAGTTAAAAGTTATAGAGAAGGCTACCGAAGACGGAAATCGGGAAGCCACAAGGTTTTTCAACGTTGACGAATTGAATATTCCTTTGTGGAGAAAAATCAAGACCTCTTCGAAAATTGTGATTGACGTTAAAGAGCCGATCATCGTGGAAAATCTCAATGGCCAGAATTAGAGGAAGAAATAAATAAATTGATTTTAAAAGAAAGAGACAATGGGAAAGCAGTCTCGATCTTAATTTTTTTGCTGTTAACTTGCTAAATTCAAAAAAAAAAGAAAGATTTTTTCCGCGTGGAATGTTATGTTTAACAACTCAAAACATAGAGGGCAGTAGCAAAGAATTTTTTTGTTTTATATATATTGAGATTATCGTAAAAAATATTATCATACATATTTAAAAAAGAGGCTTCATAATAAATTTTTTTTCTGTACAATTTCTTACTTCTATTTTTAATTATATTGTGTATTTTTTATCATATATGACACTCATTATCGGCAGTTTATATTTTGGATTATTCGCCGTAAAAACTGCAGCTGATTATACGATGATACAATGTTGTTTTTTTACTCGAAAAAAAGCTTTGTGGATAATACGCCGCTGCGGATTATAAACAGGAAAATACGGTAATGTTTCTATTCAAGAAAATAATACGGGATGAAATTTTTTACATATTATTCACACAATTTTAAAAATTTAAATTTTTTGAAAATTTGGAAAATTTTAAAATTTTTTACTCCTTTTGTAATTATTAATTTTTTGACCAGAATTTTTTTGTGATATTCTTATATGGATGTTATAAACAACTTTAGGGATCGATTTTACAATAACTTAATTGGTTTTTCAGAAAAAAAATAAAATGTTGATATGCATGCTAAAAATCACCGAAAAGGCCAATATCTGTTACATTTTAATTTTTTTTTAAAAAAAGTATTCAGTTGACAGCAAAATGGATCCCTAGTTTTGTTACATGCTTTATATGGAACATACAGGGAAAAAATGGAAGGGATTGGTAAATAGTGGTGGAAGGAGTAGCATTTTGAACGCATTAATGTTTCAAAAAACAAACTGAGGAAAATCACTTGAAAGTTTATAATTCTGAAAAAATAATTATAATAAGCTTAAATAAACTTAAAATACCACTTTAAGATATTATTTACATATTTTTTCTTTAAAATAATTGCATTTTCGTATTTTTTTAACCCATACATTTTTATAAATGATCAATTTTAAGAAGGTATTATTTGCACAAGAAAATTCAAGAAAAACGTTACAAAATTTATTTTTTTTCTGTCACGACAGAAAGTTTAGTTTTTTTCTTCACATATATTGAAGTATTACATTTGTATGAAAAACATATCAGGAATAAGAACTGAAATTATGAAATAATTAATATAAAAAAAAATGCCTTAATTCAAAAATTTTGCAGACACACATTTCACAAAGAAGAAAAATTACATTATTGTATTGCCTCAGAAATATTCTGCTTTATATATTACACATTCTTTTTTATAATTATTATTTCTCTTTATAAACTAGATTTTTTTTACGATAACACTTTTTTTAGCTTTTTTTTCTAAAAAAGGGGGCGTGGTCGAATTGTCTAGTTTGTTTTCAAATGAAGTTTTATTCAACTTCTAACTTTCCAACTTGCACAAGTGATATATCAATCGAAAGATAATAATGCAAAGAATAAGATTAAATAAAAATAAAAATGAACAATAGGTCGGGCATTTTTGGGGTATCAAGTCCTCTTAAGTAACTATATTTATAATATTTTAGTAAAATAACAAAAAATGGCGATTTTAAGACACGTTTTGTAAACTTAGTATTAAGGTAGTATTTAATTCGCATTCATAAAATGCATTTTATCAAGAATAGGAATAAACCTTCAGTTTGTTAACGTTCAATTCTGCTGTTTTTTGAGGAGTTAACTCGATAGAGCAATTTCAAGTGCATAAAGGAAAATATTTTAGTCCTTTGGAAAGGTGGTACAGACAGACCGAGTTAATTTTTCTTATTTTCAAACGTCACGACAATTTTAGATTGGGCGACAACTTGGAGACGATTTTATTTCTAGTTGTTTTGATCTCATAATGAAAAATTATGGAATGAAAATACGTATGCATTCTTTTTTCTATGTGAGAGCTCCTTTGCGACTTTTTGATGCTAAATGAAGTGTTAGGACTAATTTCTTATTATAGGTGCTACTGAGCCAAATTTAAGTCTTACAGGTCAGTTTGTATATAAGAAATATATAGCTTGACCTCTGATGAGGAATAAAAACAATTTCCGGAATAATTAATGATAGACATTGACAGAAAGAATAGAAATAAATGTTTATACTAGAGGTACATTGAGAGAGTTTTCTTTTTTTTCACTAAGTAGAGAGTCTATAGAAAAGTGAAATAAGAAAAGAGGAAAAGAATTTTTTGCACAAATTTTAAACTGTCTCAAAGAAAATGTTAGTATTTTTTGAAATAAGGATAGATATGAGTCCCTTTCTATAGACAATGGTTCCCAAACTTACTGTGTCCCCAAGTTAAGTAACTCAATTTCAATGTATAATACAAAGATTCCAAATTTATCCTGATTGACACAAATGTTGAAATAAAAATAAAATATAAATAAAACATTGTGATACCTGTAAATTCTTTAAATTATAAAAACACATTGAGATAGGTGAACCTCTGATAGGATGATTTTTGAGATGATCTATCTTCGGATCTTTGTTGTTTTGGATAGCTAGAAGACTCATGCCCCGGTCGTAGTAAGATTGCTTTCCCTTTATACTTCTGCGAGTTATATAATTGTGTATTTTTAGTTTAAGGTCTTGTCACAATTTAACTTTAAATTTTTAATCCTGGGTTTCGATACAATATTGTTCTTAGGCGGGTGATCTAAAGTAAAAGGATTCATTTCCGATTTTGCTTTATGAAACAACAAATATCAATTGTACTCAAACTGTTGCGTAACGTACTTTACCTCTGGAATAATACAAAGAATAATATTGATTTATGCTCAAAGCTAAGGTAAATTTGTAGCATCACTTCAGATCTGGGGATCCTATACAAAACCAAACTAGACCGTTGATTAGATGCCATATTTTAAATTACATTCATTACAATAGAAGGAGTAACCCTCTAATTCGACACATTCCTTATGGAACCAGAATGATTAAGAACCATAACATTTCACCCATTCCTGTCCTTTATTTTCATCATAATAGTTAGCACCACAAAGACAAATGCAGGATGCATTGTGTTTGCTGGAACTTGCTGTTGCTCTGCGTTATGCCCCTACACCAGGCGTGGCGAACCTTTATGTTTCTACGTGCCATTTTTTCTAAAGAAGTGTTTAATGAGGTACAGACGTGCCACCAAATAATTTTGACTTGTGATTATTGGGAAAATAATAAAATTAATTACTAAGAACACACACACACAAACCTCTTTATTTACTACGAAAAAATTCCTTTTGCACTGTATAATTGTAAATGTTTTAATTATACGTGTAATTCAAATTAAAGTAACATTAGTGTGACTTCTGTTGTTGCAGATTGTGTGTATGTGGATGACAAATAACTTATATTAGGATTGAAAGGTATTACTTTTAGTAGAATGCATGCTCAATAGGAGTCATCTGCCAATCGGTTTTTAAGCAATTAATTATTTTTGATGTGGTTCACTTTTTGACAAGTGAATTTGCGAAGTGTTTCGAAATGCCGTTTTACAGACGATGTTCTGCATACCACACTATTCCAGAACATAAAACACACACCTTTTTGTCGCCTTTACTAATAATGCCATATTTCTAGATTCACCAAATTTGAAATTCTCTGTTACACTTACTATCTTGACCTTTTAATTTTTTTTCGCTGAACTAGCCATGTTAAATAACACTTAAAAATCATAAATATAATGCAAATAAACTTAAAAACACAGTTATGTCAATGAAATCGACTATGATATGCATAGACAAACTTTACAATTGTAGTCCACGACATAACTAAGTCAAGACAATAACAAACGAGTGTGCTCACAGCTGCCCCACGACTGATCACTCGCATTTGTTCGTAATACTTCATAGTGAACTTTGTTATTTTGAAATAAAATGCAAACTATTTTGATAGCTGGAATGCCCAAAATAATGTGTCACGTGCCATGAATGGCATGCGTGCCAATGGTTCGCCATCCCCGCCCTACACCTTTTCATTGTATCATATTTTTGATAACATTAAATCAATACATTTCAAGTCCCAGGAGCTAAAATATACCAAGTTGCATTCGTAACTCTATTTTAATTTTAAAAGAGAGTCTTATTAACTGAACTCTATTCTTTGCCCTTGTCAGCTCTCTTACAACGTTCTTAAGTCTTTCTTCAGGTAGTTTTCAGTGTGCTCCTCCGAAAGTGATGATGCTGACTGTGAGTAATAATAGATGTAACTTGACCTAAGTTATTATAAGAAAGAGGTTTATGGAAGGAAGATGAACTCTTAAAGAACGAGAGGATGATCTGGGAGTAGGGTTAGAAAGCATTACTTGATCAAATACCCGTACTGCCCATATTACCCATAATATTACTACCTATATTTTCTCTAGTGAAAGTATTCGATAGAGTTGTCATTATTGTTGCTGAAGCGAGAAGGAAAGAAACCACCGCCTTTCGCCAATGGATTCACTCACACTCACATAAGATTACAGCCGGTTTCATGCAGAATTATATATAATTAATTTCGCGTGTGAAATCTTAAGTAAAATCTCGCTTAGATATAACAACACCACCACCAATTGGAAGTATCAGGTAGTTGTACTTACATTAGAAATTCTGTTTGAACAACACAAACAAGTAACACATGACTTTTGAACATTACGAATGCACCAACTCAAAACCATAATATTTTTGTAACCATTGTAATATTTGCTTAAATATTACCTTAGTGCTCATATTTACTCTTTCTATCAACGAACAGACAATTTGAACAAAAAAGAAGAAAGCGAACAAATCTCGGTGTAATACCACATCAAAAATTTGAAAGGATGTCTTGTCATTATATGCCCATTAGCATTAGCTTCATTTGTCAATGGAATTCGTTTTTCTAAACTGACTAAAATCACTTGAAGTGATCGTTCATCTGAGAAGGATCACTGTTACTAACCCAAACGTTCACTACACTTTCGAGATGACATCGTAGAGGAATGCAGATAACGTATTTCTATGCATACAAGACTTTAGTGCAACAAATTTAACGTTTGAGAAGTAATATTGATTGATTAATGGATGACGTTTGCAATACATAGGCAAAAGGAATATTTTTGTTTCTTTTCACTTCTAAGGTTACATATCTACCTTTTTAAGAAATGATCACGACCTTCGATAGACGAGAAATTGCACAGCCATTATCTTTTCTTCCTACCGTATTCATTGATTAAAAATAAACACAGCTTACCTCTTCACTTACAGAAACGATTTCAACTTCACAGATGTGCTCGTCGAAAGGGAAATATTTTAGATTTGGAATGCAGGCTGTTCGAAAAACACCCCTTGGTCCCCACCAAACGCCACCCTGGAATATTATTGGAGGAGGCCTAAGAGTTATTTTAGGTTTAGCAACCCTAAAAATAAAGGTTCATTAATCTCTCATGAAAAATATACAAAATAAAATATTATTTACCATGACAACAATTTAACACACGATTTATTTTCAGATGAACGGAAATCGAGTTTCAGTTATTTTTTCCATGATAGAATACTTATAAAATACCTATTTTTTGTCACTATATAAAAAATAAATTATAAATTTATTGAAAAACATTATTGGATGTCGAAAACGTTTTTCATCTTGACGATCTATGACTTGAAGCTAACAACGAATGTTACTATCGTCAACTCATACGTTCCTATAGACTTATGGAATGTTACTGCCCCTTCCCCCCCTTTATTTCTTCTTTATGTGTTCCTCATCATTTTTTATTTTACCTGTCTACTAAAGAGATTAATGAGTCAATCCACTAAAAGCTCTTCTCTGTATCCATTCAAATATTTTCAGTGGTTTATTTGAGACGGGTTCTTTCCGCGAATCTTCTACTAATCCCTTTGGTAGAAACTATTCCTTAACTGTGATTTTAGTTCAAAACCACTTTCCATAGAGGTGACTTGATTTTATGCTAATGTTGATGCTATTTAAACCCTGGCATAGGATGTATTAGGTTAATCGTGAAAAGTGATTTGTGGATAGGAAGTCGTGCGTGCTGAAGTAAATATTCATCTTAGCATCCTCTCAAAGATGTGGAAAGAATATAGAAGTAAATTTGTATCAAGCTGTTACAGTTCAAGAAGGAGTTGTCAAAGGAATTACTAGATGATAATACTAGACTTATCATGAGATAAGTCATTTTGAATAATCCTATAAGTTGTGATTGGGCTTTACCGCGCATTCACGCTAATCCTCTTGGGGAATCTTTGGGGCCAGAGAATTGAGTTATTTCATATTCAATCCTCTCAAGAAGAAACCACGATATGCAGATTAGTTAATAGATATATAATGGAGCTTTAGTATTCGCGTAGTAGAATAGAAGAAGGAGAAAGGAAGCTGAGATGCTGAATGTCGTGAGCTGTTGGTAAGACATTAAAAATAGAAGCATAATTATAGAACGGGCTTTAGCGCGTTAAGAAATTTAAGGCAGATAAAGATTCTTAGGATAACTTCTCATAAAGATAAGTGGTTAGAATTCTAGGCGCTATTTACTTAGAATTTAGAAATACGTCATATCACTCCTGATTGCATCCCTATAGTAAGACTTGTGTTGTTTGGATCAATATATTGGAATAATAATAAATTAGTTTGATTATGGCTAACTAGAGGGATCAATCATTTCCTCCTACGAATCTAGGTCGCGTAGATGAAGAGGTGGTACTTCCGGGTCGGGGTATGACAAACTGCCATTCAAAGGGACCAAATGGGCTCAATTAAATTTGGAGTTTACAAACTAGATTTTGATAGTTCTCTGTCACCAATGATAAGAAAACATCGTTATTCGAGAGCTCTTGTAAACTTGAACTTTGATTGAATTTTAACACCAGGATCTTTGGTGGCCACTGATCTACTGATCTACTGATTGAAACTTGCAGAATGCATAGGAACAATCCAGAATCACAGCAGTTTCAGAAAATTCTTCTTCAAGGGGCGTTGTAGAAGGATCCTGCTTGAAACCAGCACTTCAAAAACAGATCACCGAGGTAGTCAACTCAATCATTGAATTGATTCACCTCCCGTAGGGAGATTCGCCCTTCAAAGGCACAATTTACTATATCTCTAGGTACATGTTACTGTATCACATTATAGTTTGAATCAGGGTTTGAGGAAATGTTGTCATCTAACTTTGACTCTCCATAAAAAGAAAAATATTACATAAAACCCCAGGCAAGCTCTTCAAAAGATGTCCCATGTAGTTAAGATTTCAAAATGGTACAACAATTGTTCATTCATATAGTACATAACAATCATGTAGAATTTTTTATTTGCAGAATATCTTCATTTTTAAAACACCTCTGTGTGTGTGTGTGTGTTTACAACCTCTATCACATCATTAGGTACTGTGACAACAAATTCCACATTTTTACACAGATTTTTTTAGTAACGCGATCTTACATAGCCGTGGTATTAATCACAACCACGAACTGAGCTAAGAACTATGCTAATTTACTTAAAACTAACCAAGTTTGAGAAAATGATGTCACATAATTTAGACTCTCTGAAAAAAAGGGGAAAAAAAAAGAAAAATGTTACATACTACCCTAGGCAAGTTATTTCAAAAGATGACCCATTCAAAATGACCCACCAAAAAAAAAAATCTTACGTGTGTAATTCTCAAATTAAGCAATAAACTTTAAAATGAAATGGAAAACATTTCTGTAATACTATAATGAGTTAAATATTCGAAGTACTTGCCTTTTAACTTCTTTTTCAATTGGTAGTGTAACAGAATTGGACCTAAGGATTGCTGAAGCAGTGGAAGAAATGAATTTAGCCAGTTACTCAGGACTCATCAAATGATCCATTTCAAAAAGTTGTGCATTCGTGTTGAAGGCAAACACTTTTATCATTTAATTCATCAAAGTATAAAAAAGAGGCTTTCCGTATTATTATTTGCTTACTTTGAGTTACACACTTAAGATGAATTTTTTTTTAAATTAAGTCATTTTCTAAAGAAAGAAAAAGAAAATGTAGTTAAATGTTATGGGTAGAAAAGTAGCAATTATTGTACCAATTTGGAATCTTACTAAATGAGTCATCTTTTGAAATGACTTACGTCTACAAAAGTTTTTCTTTTTAAGGAGAGTCAAATTTAGGGGACATCCTTCTGCCTGACTTGTGACTGAGATTAATACACTGGTGTGCAAAACTTAAGCAACAGGTGGGTTTATTGCCATAACTTCACGAAAAATCATCTGAGAGACATGAAATTCTGAAATGAGGGAGAGTATTATGTACGTAAAGGATGACGAAAGCATCGGTGCTGAAAAATGAATAAAACGCATACGGTATGGAATCAAACAAAAACAAGCTTTATTGAACGCATAGTATCGTGACTCATGATTGTCTATCCAACAGGAAGAACAACAAGCAGATGTTCCTTAATATGGTATATGCCCTCCCCTTACTACAATGGTTGCTTTGCACCGTCTCCGCATACTCAGAACCAGCTGGTGCAACATTTCTTGAGGTAGGAGTGCCCATTCCTCAATCAACATCTGCTTGAGTTGTTGGTTGTTCTCCGGATGATGTAAGCGTGTGGCAATACGTCTCCCCAAAGCATCCCACACATGTTCGATGGGATTTAAATCTGGGGAGCACACTGGCCAATCCATTCGAGTGATATCTTCACTTTCCAGCAGCTCTTCAACAGCAAGAGTGCGATGTGGCCGTGCATTGTCATCCATAAAAATGAAGTCTGGGCCAATGGCACCTCGGAAAAGATGCACATGGGGAAGAAGTACCTCCTCACAATAGCGATCCCCGGTTACAGACCCTCTGTCGAAAATGTGAAGCTCAGTTCCGCCATTCAGCATAATACCAACCCAGACAAGAACTCCAGGACCACCATAACGATGTCTTTCCTTGATGTTACTGGGATAAAACCGGGTCCTGATCTCTCTCCAAATCAAAACGCGTTGAGAATCGCTTCTGGTACTGAACCGACTCTCATCCGTAAAGAGGACACGACTCCATTGATCAGTTGTCCAGTTTTTGTGCTCTCTGGCCCACTGTCAACGGTGGCTCCAGTGGCCATCTTTCAACGGGAGGCAGCGTTCAGGACGGTGGGTGAACAGGCCCCCTTTGTGAAGGCGTCTGGCCACAGTAAACCGCTACACTTGTCGACCTGTTGCTGTACAGAGTTTCTGAACAATGGCGCTTGCTGACTTCTGTCGATCTTTTTTCGCCTGCAGGATGATATATCGGTCATCCCCTGCAGTTGTCGTCCTCGGGCGGCCACACCAACCTTTCTAACAGCTGTACCTGTGGTTTGGAACGCTTTCCAAGCGCGCGAAACGACACTTTTGTTGATTCCGAACTCTGCAGCTACACTGGTGACAGTACGCCCCTCCTCCAGGTTTCCGATCATTCTTCCACGTGTGAAGTCGTCCAGGTGATTTTTTCTAGCCATATTTCACGAACTGACTCACTGGCACTTGCAGAGAATATGGTGAATTGCGTCTCCGTCCTTCATTTCATTCTACTGTTGAGCAGCGCGCGCCGACATCACGCGTTTTGCGTACGCTCACATCGCTTCTGACGTTTTGTTCCTGATATTTGCATACGCATGACGTTTCTACTGACTTACGTGTTCCCTCTACTGATCTCCAGACCTCCTTTTCTGCAATTTCATGGCTATCTGCTAAATTTTTACATTGTTGCTTAAGTTTTGCACACCAGTGTATCATAGCTATGTAAGATAACTTTAGAGAAAAAAATAACTGTAGAATTGGGAAATTTGTAGTCATATATAATGATGTGATGGAATGTTCCAATTTTTAAAAATATACTTAATGAAATTCTATGGATTTTTTTTTATTTGTCCCGGAACCCACATGACCCTTTTATCCGCTTGACGTTTAGTTTCATGACATTAGGTTAGTTCAAGTAATGAGAGGACAGTCGCTTTAGACTTGTTTTCAGTTTTATAAGGACGACAAAAATATTAATTTTTGAAAATCTCGCCTTTTCTAGCAAAAAGTTTGAACTCTAATCAGCAGACTTTGTTTTAAAAAGGTCAAAGACGACTTCTATCAATTTTTATCCACATAGGGTAAAATACGAATTTTTCTTCCTATTAGATTAAGTAGAAGATCTTAAAGATAGCTCTTTTACTTTTTACAGTATTTATAGAATTTTTTTACTCTAAAAAGTAGTTGTTTTAAAGTAATTATTTCAAATGAATAACTTATTGAGAATTCTGATAAAAGGTGTCCATATTTGATAGGAGGCAACTCGTATTCCTTTGATATTTTCACTCTCCCATGTCAGTCTTTCATCCGTCCACAGCTGAAATAAATAAACATTAACCCTAATTAGAATATTTTAAGAATATTCCACATAATTAAAAAAATTTTCCCTTCTATTTTCTTTATTCAAATATACTTACAAAATGAATAATTCCTTCAAAAACAAACTCCCCCTTAACTTCGTCCTGAAAAAAAAAAGAAATCTCTATAGTTGATGGTATGATCATTACAGCTCACTTCTAAGTGTAATGAATGTAGTTATCGTGATAGTTGTTGATTGTGAGTGTGATTCATTTTATAGGAGTCCTGATAAGTCTGTTAGGCAAGTCAGTAGCGACATTCCCTTCTGTTTGAACACGTCGCTGTACAGGTGTGACAGATTTAAATTCCGTTAACCCTTTCGCTGAGTAGTGTTACGTCTGCTACATGTACCGTGAAAATCGCATGGGATGCGAAGCGAGAGGGTTAACCACTACGTTTTTACTGTGGCATCCACGTCTTTACTAATGAAAATAGTGTAAAAAGTTTTTCCGAATAATGCGTACAAGTGCGGCTGATCGGACTAGATCCAAAAAATCTCGGAGAGTTTTCTAATCTATGGATGAACAGTTTATTACTTTCTGATGGGCACTTCCGTATTAATAAGCCATTACTTTTCGATACTTTCAGCCCGGACACACTTATATATTAGTTTTTTCAAAGGGGAAGGAGGGTCGAAAGTCCACCGTTCTTGTATCATGCTCCAATACGCCACCCAACATATTCTTTTGATTTTCGGGAACAAAAACAGTAAAAAATTAATTATTGCATAAATAATTAGCATTAATTAATACAAATAATTAACAAGAAATACTTAATTAAACTTTGCATACTATATACATAGGATTATAATCAATCGAAAAAAAATCAAGGGCTATGGGGGGTGGTCATCAAGGACTAAGGTGGGGGCTAAGGGAGACCTTGTGTGCGCCACTGATTTATATATACATGTATATATATATATAATGTGATTGTTGGATGTTATCTCTTGTTTGTAGAGAATAAGGCTATATATATATGATTTTCCTGCTGTCTATGTGTTTGTCGAGTTTATTGTTTGGATGTGTAGAGAATTGACCTATATATATATATATATATATATATATATAGATAGATAGATAGATATACACTCATGGACAAAAAAATTAGCTCACCAAGAAGAAGTCGTCGAAATGAAACGAAATTTTACATACGTAATGACTACATGGTTAGAAAATCAAAGAAAAAAGATCGCTTATTTCAGAGAAAAAGACAAAAGAACGTAGGATTTAATACCCTGTTGAACCCCCTCTATAGTGCGAATGCACTATCGGGCATTGAGGCATACAAATTCTGTATGATGTCTTGAGACATGTCGTTCCATTTGCTGTTACCTTGCCTCCAGTTCCTTCAAACTCATGGGATGCCCAACTCGTCATCCCAAATGATCCCAGATATTCTCGATTGGAGACAAATCTGGGGATCGGGCGGGCCAAAGGGTAATAACAGTGTGGAGACAGTGACACCCTTGCCGTGTGAGGCCGAGCATTGTCTTGTTGAAAAATGGCTCCTGGGAGCCGTTGCATGAGTGGCAACACATGCGTTTTCAGGATTTCATGGACATACCGCTGGGCTGTCATGGTGACATGGATCAATACTAAGGGTGACCGTGCATTGTAAGCAATAGCACCCCATACCATCACACCAGCTATGTGAGCGGTGTGTCGCTGCAAAGCAAAGGCAGAATTGAGGCGTTCACCACGGGGTCTCCACACAGGAACACGATTGTCATCGTATGGTTCGAGAAGACACAAGGGCCACTAGAGAAGGTGGTACCTGTGCCTGGATGGCAGCCGATGAAGCAGTTGGCTGTACGAGTGCATTTCTTACGTTGTGGCGGTCTTTTTGATGAATGGTCTATCGAGGGTGTCCTGAGCCTGGTCATCGTGTAAATGACATCTCTCGGATGCATTGGTCCTCACAACCCAATAAGAGAGACCTAATTGACGAGCTACTCGCCTAGCTGACCACCCAGCTTCCATCATGCCGATGATTCTCTCCCTCTTAAACTGTGACAGATGCTCTTGTCTTCGAAAACGGCGTAATGGCATGTCTACCTCAGCTCTTATTTTTAAACGATTCAGAACACTCAAACAAGCTTTGGTTACCTGTTTTATACTCCACGGAGAACGACGTTAAACGCCCTCTACTGGCTATACGTAATGCGCAATCAGGCTGCATTTCTAATCATTTGCATATCT
>BMAV01012938.1:62289-77397 GCA_019973955.1 Trichonephila inaurata madagascariensis | reverse complement strand
AAGGAAGGAGATCTGCAAAAGGTAATATTTGATATAAGTAATTAGATGAATCGGATTATTATTATAATTGAGATAAAGGATCTAGTTGCGTGATCTGACTTAAATACACGGTTTAATTGGGTGTTGACTCTCACTTTAATTAAAATTGTTAAATTAGAATTTAAGTAATATAAGTTATTCTTAATAAAAGTTGTATTAAGAACTACTATGTCTCATCATTTTGATAATCCCACACCTCTAGCTTACGCGGAACCGGAACGACATGGTCATCACAGGATGGCTATGTCGCAACATCTCCGAGGTGTTGGATCCAGTTGTCCTTCCTTACCTTCAGGGCTTAGCCACAGACATATTTCAACAGGATAATGCGCGACCACACGTGGCACGCATTGTCCAAAGGTTCTTCGTCAATCACCAGATTGAATCGTTTCCCTGGCCGGCTTACTCTCTGGATCTTTCTCTGATAGAAAACATGTGGTACATGGTTGCTCAACGATTGACCCAGATTACACCCCCAGCTGCCACACCAGATCAACTTTGGCAACATGAGGAAGCTGCTTGGTCTTCTGTACCCTAAGAACACATCCAAAGTCTCTTTGAATCAATGCTGAGGCGTGTGGCAGCGGTGATCTCCAACAATGGCGGCTACTCTGGTTACTGATTCTGGCAGGAACCACACTTCACAGAAGTCTATAAATTTAATCATTTGATATTGGTCAGCATGTTATCTACAAAATTAATTTTGTTGTGCTATCTCTTGTCTTTCTTGGTGTTGCATTTACGGTGGCCAGCAGTGTATATATTGTTAAAATTCGTAGATAAACAAACATATCTATTTATCTTTGTGAGACTACCTTCTCACGAACCGCTGAATGCAAAAACGCGCCGAAGGTTTCAAAAGAAGGAAAATGACCAGAGGAAGACATTTTGACCATTTAAATTCCGATATTACAATTAGTTAAAAAGATATTAAGTAAAAACGTTAAAATACAGGATTAGTTTGCCCTTGTATGCCGTTTATAGCTCAAAAGATTTTCTGTATCAAAATCAGACAAAAATTAATCCTAGAATCAGTTAGACTGTTTATTTCACCAGGTAACAATGTAATTCTTTTTTTGTAAAATAACGATATTTTGCTTTTTTAACGATTTTTTCAAAAAATGAGTCAATTTTGACACGTTTTTATGAAAAGAATTTTTCAATCACTCTATATCATTATCTAATTATTTTGATCAAGATAGTTTTCTTTCTGTAAAAGATCATATACTGTGCTCTTTTGTACTGAAGATTGAAAAATTTGCTTGAAAATTATGGATTTTTAAAAAAGTTTTTGTATTTTCCGTCTAATAGACTTTTTTGGAGCATTCACTTTTTGTTATTTTTTACCCTTACAATTTTTGTTTAAAAATTACTACTGTTTGCTATTGATGTGTGAAATTTGGAAGCCTCATTTTAAAAATTATGTGTTCGAAATTCCATAAAAAGCTCCTTTTCTCGAAGCATTCAGCGAATTTGACCTTCCCCTGTCCAGAATAGAAGTACAAAGGGGAAGTCTGAAGGGGAAAAAATAGAAGATATAGGGAGGGATAGATGTAGTTATTTCATTTATTACTTAACGATAATTAGTTGAAATAAATATATTTATAAGCTTAAGTTATATTGTTTTTCTTAAATCGTAAATAAATTAACTTTTTAATCATATAATCGTACAGTGTCCCTTTTCTTGTAGAGGGAACTATATTTGTTTTTATTGCTATTTCTTAAGCAAACTGTATGCAACGATTAATTGGTAAATGAATATTTCAGATTCATTTTATTATTTTATATTACAAGAAAGAAATTATTGTTAAAATATTGAATATATTTAGTTTTTTTAATAATACATTGCATCAGATACTTTTTTATTATTCTAAAAATTACTTTCTTTTATTAAAAGTTCCATCAAAAAGATTTTGTGAACAGTAATTCCATTCACTATAATTACATTCTATATTTAATTTCATTCTTTATAATTACATTCTTTGTAATTTCATTCTTCATAATTACATTCCTTATTTAATTTCATTCTTTATAATTGCATTATTTATTTAATTTCATTCTTTATAATTACATTCTTTATTTAATTATATTTAATATCTGGCTGATTAGCAATTAATTAATTGAAGTTAAATATTCATTTGTGGTTGTGGCAACACTTAACATCTTCTTCCCACTCTTTCCAGAATTCCTATTTGTGTTTATTAAATAATAGTGACGAAGCTCTATTTTAGTCCTCTAGAAACTGTGGAAAAAAGGTACTTCTTCTTACCTAATATATGAATTCATCAGTGTGAAACTTTAATACGATTTTTTTTTTTATTTCAAAGTGAAAATAGTTTCTAGAAATAGAAAAGAAAAGAAAAGAAAAGTGTTGAAGTGAAGTGAGAATAGAAAAGTGTTTCTTTTGTAGTTATTTATTTAAGGTTATTAATTAAATCTTTATATTATTCTAATTTTGTTTTTGCTGTAATAACTTTGATTGAATTATTGATAAACATTACTTACATCAGCGTCGTGACGTACTTCAACATTCTTACAACAGAAAGCAGGGTCTAGTTGCAAAGTTTTAATAAATGTTTTTGCTTTGCTTAATTCTTTCAATCTGCAATGCGTAAACGAAAAAAAAAAAGCGTTACAAGTGAAGCAGGAATTTAGAGAACGTTAAAGAAGAGCCGCTGACATAGAAGAAGAAATAAGTCATCTATTAGCAGCTCCATGGCTCACCGTGATGAGGAGAGAAGAGCAAAAGAAGAGCGAAGTCATCGATTGACAGCTATGGTGTTGCATGCAAGAGGTTAAGGAGAGAGCTGCATCTCTCTAAAAGTATATGAAGGACACAACCACCTTCAGATACAAACATTTTATGTAGCAAGAACTTTCATTTACCCTGCTATTGAAGAACATAACTTTGGAGAAATGGACGCATTATAAGTAATAAAGTACAAAATAAATTAATTGACTTCTTTTTAAAATTCTTTTAAAGAATTTGTTGGAAGATGATGGTGAGTGGAGAAAATGTTTGAGGGAGGCATGTAGCTTTCAGATGCCATCAGAGTTAAGGCAATTGCTGACTTTTATTTGTGTTTTTTGCAATCCACTTTGGGAAGAATTCAAATCTTATTTGTCCAAAGATTTTGTACATCAAACTGTAGATCTTGCATTGCACAACATAGCCGATCAACTTCATGCTCACAACATGACCCTTATAAGAACTGGATTGCCAGAACCTGCCATTTCGTACGCATATGTCAAGATGGATTTTTAAGGAGCAGCGTACAATTTTCGATGCAGTTATTCGTGCAATCCAAGAGTTTGATGAGGCTTCACCTAAGGCATTTTGTGTGAATGCTTTTGCTGGGTAATCAAAAGTTTTTTATTCAGTGCCATAATTCATTCATTTAGAGGATTGGGAGAAATTTTTGTTCCCATTGCATGGACTGGAATTTCGGCTGTAATTTTGGAAGGTGGCAGAACAGCGCATTCAATATTCAAGTTACTGGTCCCCATTCTGGATAATTCATCATGTGGCGTTCGTCATAACACCGAAGAGGGACAATTTCATAAGGAGGCGAAGTCATTATTTGGGATGAGTGTGTCATGACTCTTCATCATTCTTTGAGTGCAGTTGACAGGCTTTTCAGAGATCTGATGGGCTTAGCTGTACCATTTGGAGGCAAGGTTTTTGTTCTTGGTGGTGACTGGAGACAGATATTACCTGTTGCAGTACATGCGAATAGAACAGCAATTGGTGAGACTTGCTTGAAGAATTCATCTCTTTGGAGCTCATTTTTACTCATTAGGAATATGAGAACCGAACAGGATTTTGCAAGTTGGCTTCTTGAGCTTTGAAGAATGACTGCCATTTAGGAGAATTAGGAGGATTTTTATTTTTGTGGAAATTCCTGAAGAATGTGTTGTGAGGGAGTCCATTGTTGAGGAAATTTTTGATACCTGTCCGGAAATTCTATTTTATGCCCCAAGAATGAAGATTTTTTGAAAATCAACGAACATTGGGAAGATCAAGAAGAACAGAACAATTTTCAATTGGACTTGATTAATGCTATAACTCCTTCTGTGAATGCCGCTGCATGTAAACCTAAAAGTAGGAGCCATCATTACGTTGCTCAGGAATTTGAATCCATCTGCAGGATTGTGTATTAGAACGCGTTTGACTATTAGAAAATTTATGCCCAATGTAATAAATGATTATTGGACATGCAAAATGCTCACATGCTTTTATTCCAAGAATTACGCTTTGCCCCTTTGACAACAATTTACCTTTTTACCTCCAAAGGCGGCAGCTTTCAATTCGACTTGGTTCTCTGTGACCATAAGTAAATCTCAAGGACAGACTCTTCAAAAAATTAGGAATATATTTGCCTCAGCCAGTATTTTCACATGGGATGCTATATGTTGCTTGCTTTTTCAAGAGCGACATCGATGCGTTTTGGTAAATGACACGAAGAAACAAGGAAAATTAAAGAATAGAGTTTTTACTAAAAATGTTGTTTTCCCCGAGGTTTTCCTTTGAGATTTCATGATAGATAAGTGTTTAAGATACTGGAGGACAAATGCATCTATTGTTGATATTAGCAGAAGAGGATAAAATAAGATCAGAGAACAAGACGATTGCATGAAAATCTACAACGATTCATGGACCTCAATTCTTCATGTAACAAAGATAATAATTACGTGCTTTTTGAATTTTTAAATTGATCTATAATATTGTAAATGATAAATGCATGTAAATATCATTTATATGTTTGCTATCTTTAGATATAATAATGCATAAAATAGATTTTTGCTACTCATTTTACTGCATTTTAAATGGGATGTGAATATTCTTCTATTTAAATTGATGGTAGCTACTTTTTTGCCTTTTTTTTAAAAAAAAAAAAATCAGAGATTTCTGTCATATTTTTAATAATGTCACTCTTTCTTCATTACTGTTCTTTTCAATTAGTTCATAATATTCATACATGTACATATCATTTATGTATGCTGTATTAAGATGCGTAAAATAGATTTTTGGTATCATTTGAATGCGTTTTGGATATAATGAGTATTTTTCAGTTTAGATTGATTGGAGTTTTTTTTTTTTCTGCCATTTTTAAAACAAATATTTCTATCATTTTTATAAAAATGTAACTTTTTCACATTAGTAGTATTTTAAATTAGTTTATATAATAAATAATAAACAATACATATAAATATCAATTATGTATGCTATCTTTATATAAAATAATGAATAAAATAGATTTTTGGTTTTCAATTTAATATATTTTAGATGAGATGTTAATACTCCTCGGTTTAGATTGATGGTAATTTTTTTCCCTTTTTTCAAAACACATATTTCTATCATGTTTATAAAAATGTGACGCTTTCTTTGTAAAGGTTGTTTTAATTTCCAAAATTATAAATCATAAATGATACTAGATTAAGATGGAAGAAAGCATAAAATACATTTCTGGAATTAATTTGAAATACTTATCAATATCAAAGTTTCTTCTCTTTCATAAAACTTATAGTTTACTTTAAAAAATGCTTTAATGTGTAATTTTTTTAAACATTTATATATATAATAACATAATAGAAACATAAAAAATTGCCCTCTTCAATTCGAAAAATATTTATTGACATCTTCAACATTGAAAATACAGATATATTCAATAAAAGCAATGTTCATGTATTAAATGCTTGATTATTAATTGCCAGCCTATTTTCTATGCCTTATAATGATATTTTAATCATTCTCTAAAGTTACAAAAAGTAATTTTAACTCCTTTATTTAATGTCCTTTGTTTTACGGAACATGAAATAATTTTGCAATACATATTTTCATTTACGTACTTGTGCACACTTATATAAAACAATGGACAAAACATAATTAACCAATTTTTTAATGAAATAGCTGCATACTATCTTAAAAAAATATATAATTGAAAATCTTAAATTTTTTTTAACACTTAAAACTATTTTTTATTTCAAAAAAAAATTTCATCATTTTTTTGTTTTTGTTTTACAGTTATTTTATCAATGAACATTTAATAAGTGTTAACCCTTAATCTACCGACGGTACTTATTAGTACCACTCACTTTAAAATGACACAGAATAACCATTTTTAAGAATACTTTAACGATGTTTAGCAGGAATATTCTTTTAATTCCCCTCTTCCAGGATATATGGCGGCACGGGTTCTACGATGTGCATTTTAGCGGGGAAGGCGAATAGTTTCAAAACAGAAGTAGGTTTTCAGCTGACATTTTGAGCGGATTGCGAAGACTGTCATTTTTGTTCCGAAAAAGTAGTTAATGTCAAAAGGTAAGTGTCTAATTTTTTTTGTATGTTAGTTAAGACCTTAGAAAACGATTTGACCAGTGAATATAATTAATTTTACAGTTGAATAACTTTGTGGTACTTCTAAGTAATATTTAATGCAAAGACAAATGGTTCCACAATTTCAATTTTTGGCATTGCAGGGGGTTGAGGGATGTTCCCTCCTGTTAGAGTCCAACTATAGAAGGCGCTGTGAAAGCGCGGCTTTATAAAGATGTAGTGGTACGCCCACAGACACTCGAGAGAGTGAGAAGGTCTATTGAGAGTCACACCATATTGCCGAGTTTTTTAATTAGCGTTTGATGATTTCAAAGTATTTAATAAAGTCTTGTTACGCTCATAAAGAAGTGTGAAAGTCAATAATTTGAGTCATTCCATCCTGATCATAACACCACTCATGAGTGCTGGATTCGAGTGAGTCCACAACAAATCCCGTCATATTCTGTTTTTGGCCTGTTATTTTTTGTTTCAATTATATTCGTTAACCGTGAAATGCTTCAAGAATTTTGGTATAGATAGTCATAAGTATCAATACTTTCTCTTGTACGATTATGTCTTCCATGACACATTCTCTCTTCCACGACACACACACTCTTTGACACATTCTATTTCAGAAAAAAAAAATAATTGTTACTTCTTTTTTTGCTTTTATACTTCTAAAATAAATTTGTGTTCTTTTGATGGGGGAGGGGTGAAGAAGTGGAAGAGAATTAGAAAAAGGAAATTTTACTGACAATACATATAAAAATCACTAGGATGGGCTGATGTTAAGAAGGCACGGAAAAATTTCTCGAAGGAAAAAAAAGGAAAAGTAATGCATTCGAAAAAACCCGCGCAACGCCGGGCCATACACTGTTTTGTCTATGATCCAGTCCTTCAGGACAACTGTTTAATTATTTTATCTAGCCACTCGCCTAACGGGAACTTCTGGAAGAACTACATCCATCCAAATCATGTGATTTTCCGGTGAATAGTGAGATCTCCGGAAAATCCTGCCCCCCCCCCTTAGGCAGCCAATTTGAGCCATTATCCTTACATTTCATCAGCCAATAGAAGGACTCTCTCTCTCTGTGCTGTATTCCATGCTCCAGAAAAACATCTCAGAAGCCAAGTTTCAAGCCTTAAAGCCCCGCCCACTGTCCCGCCACCGCTCCTCCAATAGCCATGCAGTTCACCTTCAGCAAGATAATCCAACACAGTCTTTTTTTCTAACAGACTTTTTGCCAGATACGAGATTAAGGGTTCCTAGAAACCCAGATGCCTGCAGAAATTTCCTTAGATTCCGTAGAAATCCCGCCTCTTCTGTCTTTGTCTGCTTTCGTAATGTAATCAGCTGCAGTAGCGCATTGTGTATTCGCTTTTTTGTTCTGAGTTTTGTCTGCTTCTTGTTATGTTGGAACGCAAATTGTTTAATGCTAAAAAAACCGGAGTTATTATTTCAAAGGATTGCCTCGTCAATATATACTACAGTAAAAACAACCATTCGCCACGTCTATTTATGATTAAAAATTGAGGAGAAAAATATTGGATTTTATAATCCGAGGATATCAACCGGAAGCTAAAGAAAATCATTTCTTGTGGCTACTTTAAATTGTACATAAAATGTTAAATATTTACAAAAAAAGCATCCGGTAGAAATTCTTCAATTAGTTTTAAAAAATTCTGGAACAATTGATTTGAGTGACATTTAATTAGGGAGCAAACTGAAAAGTTGGTATTTTCTTTTATTTTCGGGAATACTTAAAACACTTTTAAAACATTTGAGTTGTTTGATAACTTTTAACTTCATCCTTATTCTAGGCATATAATTTTTATATCAAGTTTTCAAAACACATACAAACCATTTTTCTAGCATAACACATCTTTCGTTTCAAACAACAGTTAATATATGAGGAGAAAAAGTTACTTTGTCAGTACGTATAAGTGAATTATACTAGTAAATACATTTTTTTTTAAAAAAATGGCTAAATATTAAATAAATGTTTTAACAATATTTTATAAAAACAGGTTGTTGTTTTTTTCTTTCTTAAAAAAGGTTTTTCAGAGATACACGCTCCTCTTCCATAAAATGTTTACAATGAATTTTAAGATGTGAACGAGTATAAATGTTGGAATGGCCCATTTTTTATTAAATAAGTTAGTATGTTTCTATGTGAGTTGATAAAAATAACTATATTTTATTGAATACTTTGTGTCTTATTTCTAAAAAAATTACTTGGTCTGTGTATTGAGTGTACTAATATTACTAATGTCAAATTATTTTAATTCGAGGAATTATAGATTTTAGCAGTTGTATTTAATAATTTAATTACACTTTGGACCAACTAGAAATGCTTCCTTCACTGTTGTTAATTTGTTGCTAGTTATTGAATTAGAGACTTAAATGGTTTCTTTATGTGAATAAAAACAACAATACAGTTTTATTAAAGCATTTTATGATTATAATAAGTAAACACAGATGCACCTAAAAATTTTGAACTATGTAACAAATAAATAAGTTTTTTTTTTAGCAATTTTATAAATATAATGTTGAAACTAATTATTGCGAACTATTTTTTATTTCAATTTATTTATTTTTTAACAGAAAGTTGCAAGCAATCTGTGAAGGCTTCAAAGATGAGTTAAAATTAAAATTTAATATTCTATTGAATTTTTATAAAAACTGATTTCACTCTTAAAATGTCAGTTTTTAAAGCCATTTCCCATGACTATTGATATGTTATGATTTCTATTTATTGTTCTAAATTTTTTACGTTTGCTTTTGATAAGCCAATTTTCTGTATACTTCTGAAGATATATAATATTAACTATAGATACGTAATTAGAGCGGATTTGAAGTCCCTGCATCAATCTAGATGTTTTCTGTTGAAGAAATATAAATAGAGTTTTAACATAAATTTGTAAGTTTTTAAAATCCTGCCTAAATCATCTAAATTATTTTAAAATTTTTGATCGCCTTAATATTATTTTCTTAAATGAAATTATATATATATATATATATAAAATAATCTGTCCATACCTAAGAAAAGTGTTGTTTGGCACATGCATGTTAGAAAAAAAGATATCCAGTAAAATTCCATTTCATTTCTTTCCAAGTTGATTTACAAAGGTCTACTGAAGTGGCTTTCCAGAAGTGGGCGGTTTCTTTGATTTTGATGAATTTCAGCTGAGCAATGACATTTCGTTCCATTGTGAAGGGGCAATTTTCTTTTCTTTTTTTTCTTCATTGTATCATATTTCAGATAACATTTCAAGTCCCATGAACTAAAACATACCAAGTTGCAGTCGCAACTCTATTTTAATTTTAAAAGAGTCTTAAAACTGAATTATCTTTATTTCTTGTTTTGAGTTGGTTCTCTTTTTCATTAAAATATCCAGTCCATTAATTTTTAGTGTCAAATTAGCATTATTTGAAGTTCACTTATTTATTATGCATGTACTTGTATTTATTATGCATATTTATTATTTGGTAACATTTTTTGACGTATTCAAATCTCTCCTTCAGACTAAATATCTCAAAGGAATGAGAGTTGAACCGTTGAGTTTTCGTCCAGCATTGGTCTTTTTTTTTAGCTTCCTCCAAGGCTTTTGAGAAATGCGTAATGGAGGAAACTTTTTTTTTTTTTACAGAAACAGGAATTTTAGTATATTTGTTGTTATTTAACTCTGATTAATTAATCAAAATAACGATTAATAATATATAATAAAAACTTAATACTAAATAAAAAAAACTTTTATCATCCATTATATCAGAAAGAAACATGAAATGCCTCGCCTTTAACTTCTGAAACTGACGCCATTAAAACTCAATTTTCGTGAAATAATCAATTCAAGTCTCTGTATCGACATCTATTAGTAAAAGAAAAAATAACTATAATCCAGATGGACGCATCCAGTGCGTCCGTCATGTTGAAGGATAAATTGAGATGAACGCGCTCATTGCGTTTGTAACGACCAAAGGGTTAAATAATTTTTTCCACATTTATTTAATGCTAGAAATCTTAGCAATTCGACGTGCTAGAGAACTTTGTATAAAATCAACTTTTTCCTTGTACTTTCCATAGTTTTCTTAGGCACAGATGGTACTTTTTTCTTCTTTTTGAGCCCTTTGGTTTCACTACTTGCATACAAAACGACTTATGCCAATAAAAAGGATTGTATTATTATGTGCTAAGGGTTTTTAAAAACGTGTATTGAAATTTTAGTTTTTGATTTAAAACTGAATTCATTACTTAAAAATTGAAACTAATTGCACTGCGTTCATATTTATTTCGTTCTTTATGCAAAGTGATTTACAAGCTCCAACCGTAAGGAAACATCGCTTTAAGTTGTATCTTAGACGTTACTAACCTATATTCATAAAGCGGCTCCTAAGTGATCGGGCACTTCCGAATTTTAAAGATACAGGGATAAAAAAAAGAGATTTTATAAAGAGATTTTTTTTAAAAAAAAATAAATATTTTGAATCAAACCATAAAAATATTTTAATTACAAACTAAAACATAATTATTTAGAAATTCAAAAAAAGACCGAAAAGAGATACCTTCCAAAAGTGATCAGATGCTTTAAAAAATAATCTACAAAACGGGAAATATTCTAATACTTCGGTACTTAAGTACTTAGTTAGGTATATCCTTTAGCTTTAATATGACAACTTTTAAATATCTGGATACAATGTTCACTTATTTTTATGTTCTTAATAGAGTTTAAATCCGAAGGTGGGTGTGGTATTTTTAGAGCTTCAGGACATTTAAAAAGACACCAGAGGCAGACATTCAGGACCGCGTGCTGAGGATCATTACCTCGCTTTTTTTAAAACACTGTGGCCGATACCCAAATTTTGGGCTTATTATTGGAAATAGCTTTTCAAAAACTAAAAATGGTCCATTAAGTTACAATTGAATTCTGAATGACTTGGTCGTGATTTTGGCATGCATCTCCAGCATAATAAGGACGCCTCTATCGTCATGACTCATTGATCCAACTTCCCAGTCGTGCAGTAAATTCTGATACAAATATAAAGAAACTAAATTAAGAAGTTTTGTGTAATCCAATTTAAAAGTTTTATTTTACATTTCAATTCAACATATTGCATCTTTTATTCAAGATTCTACGAGTATCTCTTCAGTCAGTCATCTCTCGAGGTATGCGCTACCTAATAGGAATAGATATTTTCTTTCAAACACCGCTTTATGAACAGGAGCAGACTCTTATTAAGAAATTCATTTTCATTGGACAGGTTTAGTTCAGGGGCTTCACTATTGGCTCTTGTACCACTCCTTTTACGCAAAAATGAACCTCTTTATAGCTGACACTCCATAAAACCACAAACAAAGCCGGATGATGAGATTCTCTCTAGCAACTGTTAGCAAGAACTCCCTGACTTCTTTCACGAGTTCTCACCGTGCACGCATCTAGTACGGGCTGCAGTGTCTCAGAAACTGTGACGTCTCACGCGTCCTTTCTCTAACATAACCTCTGTGTTCTTTGACGGCCACAATTAATAGCAAATCTTTTCCAACCCAAATCTAAGAAGTGAAACGAAGGATAGAGGCAAATAAGACAACCTTTAAAAGGACAGAAGTTTTAGTGAGCGCGATGGCAATTTAGAGAAAGTTTAGTTCAGAGAAGATAGAAGTGTTGATTGACGGCTTACCTAGAATCACGAAAATCTAGCCATTCAACCAAGATACATACCATTGTACGCCAGCCTAGAGAAATATCTGAAGTGGATTGGACGTTGAATAGAAACCGAGGTAGGAAGATTATATTCTGAATGCGAATATATTATTAAGATTGAGAGTAGGCGAATATAGTATAATTATATTGATAAGCGATCTAATTGCGCGATCTGTGTTAATTAAGGCTACGTGTTTTGGTTTATTCTCACTTAATATAAGTTTGTTCGATATATAAGTAATTTAAGTTAAATTCTTAATAAAAGCCATATTAAGAATTCTAAAATGTCTCATCATTTCGAGAATCCCACACCTCTAACACGCTGAAACCCCACGACATGGTCAACGAAGATTGACCATGTCGCAATGGCGCCCGAACCGTTATAATTTATATGACTCTGGGTTAGGTAATGCAGGAGGGTTTGGTATTTTACCAGAAATGTGCTTTTCCGGGTCCGAGAATGTTACCGAATTTCTAGAGGCCATATATAATCAAATACGGTTACTAGAAAATCCTAGTAACATAGCATGTGCTTATTTGAAAGGTCATCTCAGGGGAAGGGCTCAAGATTGGTATTTAATATTCGGATCAGTGTTAGTGCAGGATACAGCCACGGATTTCGCACAGCTAAAGGCAGAGTTAGTGAAAGCTTTCCCTGCAATCAAAAATAAGAAAGAGTTAGAAGAGAGGTTTTTTTGCGTCCCAGCAAGGAAGAAATCAGGAAACAACAGATTTTGTTTACGATTTACTGAAAATTCATAAAAGTTTAGAAAAAAAACTAAGGATGTCGCAGGCGGAATTGGTTGATCACATTTTTGTTAGACTCGAACCACAAGTCCAGGACTATGTGGAAGTCCGGAATCCGCAGAACACGGTACAACTCTTAGAAATCTTAGCTAAATTTAAAGAGAGGTATTCTTACAAATTAAAAAGGGGTTCGCAGAATTGTGATAATGTGGAAAGACGGAGTCAAAACGCGCATAGAATGTCTAATTTTGATGATAATCTCAGAAACTGGAGAAATTCTGAGGTTGGGCGTAGACCAAATAGTGGCAGAAATTATTCTAAAGGTACTTATCAGAATGGCCGTCAAAGTAATAAGTGGTTCGAGAGTAGGAATAGATTTCAGAATGATGATCGGAGATTCAACGAAAGGGGATACCAATTTCGAAAAGAAGATCGAAATGATAATTTTAATAGAGGGGACCGCAGATATAGGGGTTCGAGTCAGAATTTCAGTCGAGGCGATAGGATGCAAAGGGGACGATTGAATGTTTTGAAAGTTAATGAAGTTCAAAATAGTCAAAAGAAATCGGCAGTACATATACCAATTAAACTTTCTCCGATATGTATATCACCCGTGGAGCTTCCCTACGTTCCTATTTTATTAAATAACACATTTTTGAAAGCGCTATGGGACACCGGAGCGGAGAAATCATTTATATCGGAAGAAATATATAAAAAATATTTTTTTTTTATAAACAAGTAAAAAAATCGCGAGCTCAGATGATCACAGCACAGGGAGCGAAATGTCAAAATATGGGAATTGTAGAATTGAATATTCGTATCAGGAAATTCCAAAAACCTTGGTTGTTCCATGTGTTGACGGATTTGGAATACCCATGTATTCTTGGTGTTGATTTTATAAGTGGATCAAAGATTGTTTTAGATTTTGATCGGAAAGTCTGGGCGATTCAAGATTCGCTGGTTGAAGATAATTAGGTATTTTTGGGAATTTGCGCGTTGATGTGTCAGAAACGAAGTTAAATACTGTGGCTAATGTTGTATCCAAAGACCTGGTTGAAAGTATAATGGGAGAAAAAGTTAATTGTGCAATAATCAGAGATTTAGTACTTACTTCTCGAGAACAGTTAATAACAGAGCAAAAGAATGACCCAGAATTAGGTCATATCTATAGATATTTAGAAAACCCGGAAGATAACTCTGTTAATGCGACGATATGTGAGAATTGGTCCCGTGATTTCCATCTAATATAAGACTTGTTGTTACATGCGAAACACGCAACGTCGTTAAGTGAAATGCGTGTATACATTCCAAAGTCTTTAAGAAACAGCATCTTACGCGAATTCCACGACAAGCCAATCGCAGGTCATCTAGGCAGATTTAAAACTTATCATAAAATTCGGGACGTTTGTTAATTCCCGTATATGAGAAAATTTATTGATCAATATGTCTCTACATGCCATATGTGCCAAGTTAATAATTTTAAAAACGCGTTACCAGCTGGTTGATTAAATCCGATTGTATCAAATTATCCAAATGAGATAGTTACGTTAGATTTGTTAGGTCCATATCCTATATCGAGAGTGAGACGTAATCGATATGTTTTAGTAATTACTGATCATTTCAGCAAATGGGCTGAAATTATACCTCTTAAAAAGGCCTTGGCTAGTATAATAGGGGATATTTTTTTTTTTTGATAATTTTATATCGCGTTTTAGAGCTCCAATAAAATTAATAATTGATAACGGTCCCTAATTTATATCTGAAATTTTTAAACATTTAAGTGAAAGATTAGGCATAAGGCATGTGAAGACTGTTGCATATAGGCCGCAAGCAAATAGGACAGAACGAGTAAATCGCGATATAGTGCAAATGATTGCAAATTATGTAAATGATCAACACGATACTTGGGACCAATTCTTACGTGAGTTTGCTTACGCTATTCGTACGGCAGTGAATGAAACAACGGGAAAAACCCCTGCGGAATTATTTTTGGGTCGAAAGTTGATTACCCCATTTCAAAAATTAGTAATGGTTTCGGACGGAACTGAATTTGCAGTAAGAAATATTGAGAAATTGTTTCATGAAGCTAGACAAAAAACGAAAACTAAGCATGAAAGATGGGAAAGATATTATAATAGACGAAGGCGGGATGTACAAATTAAGGTAGATGACTGGGTCTTATTAGAGACACACCCTTTAAGTTCAGCAGCTAATAAAATTTGCGCCAAATTCAAGCAAAAATTTGAATGTCCGTATAGAGTGTTAGAAGTAAGAAATAATAATAATATTGTAATATGGAGGTCAGG